>JAYMTA010003955.1:0-13347 GCA_036897625.1 Pelargonium cotyledonis | reverse complement strand
CTGAATGCACAGGAAGGCAAGAGAAGCTAACTCTAGGCATAGCAAGGCTAGAGAGCTAGCAGTGCTAGAGGCCTAGCAAGGCAAACAAGCCAGCAACACTAGAACTAGCAAGGCAGAGAGCCAGCCAGGCTAGAGAGCCAGCAAGGCTGGAGAGACAACAAGGCTAGAGATCTAGCAAGGCAAAGAGTTTCAGCAAGACAAAGAGTTTTAGCAAAGCTAGGACTAGAGGCCTATGTCAAAGCTAGGCCTAAAGCTCTAGCAAGCCTAAGACTCCTAGCAAAGTTCAAGACTTGTACAAGAATTTAACTAAGTATGGGAAGCACTTTTGAGAGGCCACAAACTCCCAAAAAGTCCCCAAACTACGTCAAATAAAGTTCCCAAAGAGTTCGGGGGTGAAACAAGGCTTAAAATAACCCCAACAATGAAATTGGAATAGCCTTGTCCATTTAACAGCAAAACAAGGATAATGTTGTCCACCTAACAACAAAAAAGGGATAAGACTGTCCTTATAGCAGCAAAACACGGATAAGGTTATCCCTTCAGCAAAACAGAAGTAGATCTATCCTTGAAATGCTGTAGCAATAGGACACAATGCCGAGACATTGCACCTGAATGCCGCGACATCCATGTCAAATGTCGCATCATTTCCCTACTCTAGCCCCTCTTGTACATTTTGGCTTCCAAATTCTCCTCGGTCGGCTCCCCTTGACCTCGAATGATGAACAACGACTCCTAGCACTATTCCAAGGTTGATATGAGGCTTTAACATTGCCAAGTCACCTGTAAGACACACCATCAAGCTTCCACAAGCTTATCACTTACAAGTGCCTATGACTAGTCCTCTTAAAGTGCTAGCTCATAAAGGGCTTGGTGACCCTACAAGTCTCAAGCTCTCACAACACTTCCAAGCACCTATGACTATGCCTCTTAAGGTACTAGCTCACTAGAGGTCCTGGAAAGCTCTCACCACACTCTCATGCACCCATGACTATGCCTTTCAAGGCACTAGCTCACCAAGGATCTATGCGAGTCCAAGAGACTTACAGGACATGCCCACCTCCAAAGCATGCTTGAGCAGCACGATCAAGACAAAAAAGGATCCCAATACTACTAAAAGGCTGAAAGTGGACATTGGGTCAATTAGGGCCATTTGGGCTAAGATAGCCAAATGGGCCTTGATGGGCCTCACATCTTCATCAACCAATCACGTCATGACACGTGGCGTAAGGTGGTAAGATCTTCTATAAATACCCCACTCCTCCAAAGGAAAAAGGGTTAGCTTCTCAATTCATTTTCCACACCTTCTCTCTCTAGCTTTCTCTCTCTAAAAAAGCTTTAAGAGCCTTAGTGTCTACCGTACAAAGACTTACTCACACGCTCGAGGCGTAGTCCTGGTAACACCACCCCAGATTCTTCGTTCCTTTGGTGTGTTTTCATTCCACAGGCTACAGGTTCTAGGAGCTGGACAACACCTTAGCATAGAGATTGGAATTGAGACACTAGGAGTCTAGACTACTTACCTAAGTACTCAAGACTGGACGCTTAGACTCATAGGCTAGTACCTTTACATTGAGGAGAAGAAGCTTTACATTAACACTCACACATCTCTAGTGTGTTTGCGTTGACCCTCAAGTCAAAACAGGCACATCATATATAATTAAAATTATTGCAAATATATTATTTTCTCCTGTGCAATGCATGAGATAAAACCTAGTTAATAAATACTAGATTTAAATTTGTTCTTACTTTAGAAAAAATTAAATTTATTCTCTATAAAATATTCTTTATTTATTTTAAAATCATTATAATACAATGTCCATCTTAAAATAAATGTACTCTTCTATTAAAGTTTTGTTAGGATAGAAAAATTCAAAATATCTATAACATCGTATCGTATTATGAAGTTGCAAGGGAAACTAACATAATTAGTGATTTTATTTTATGGATAAAAATAGACATGTGATAGAGAATAGAAAATTGTGATCCATGATGGAATCCAAAATAAATCGTATCGGTTGTGAAGAGAATATAATTTCATAGATGATATTGATAATGATGAGTCATGTTGACTTGAGGTCAACAGAACACTTCGAACACACGTTCTTGTAGATCACTTGTAGACGTATGAGTCTTGTAGATGACTTTCACTTCAGATATTGGACTTTAGTACTAGGGTCTGCACACCGCAAAGAAACACATCGTTAAGCAAAACCATGAAGTATTCCCTAGGTTTTACCTTGGGCGTGAAACTAAGAATCTCTACCATATATTGTGGTATAGGAGTATGTGAAATTCTAGAGAGAATTAGAGAGCTCAAGTTGTTCGATTGAAACAAATGAATCTTGAGAGTTTTAAGAAGATCCATACCTCATGCTTTCAGGACGTATTTATACTCATAGAGTCAAGATGTGGAGAGGTAGTGTGTTACGTTGTGATTGGTAGGAGGTGGCTTTGATCATGTCACACACATGTCATGATGATATCACACACATGTCATGATGATATCATAAGCTTAGATGATGTTTTTATTCATCACATGATAAGCTCATTATTACGTGAAAATGATGTCATGATTATGTGGCATTGGGGCTCAATGATGAGGTGCCGATTATATCATCGTGATGACATAGTGATGATGTCACCACCTTAGGGTCCTTGAGGCGGTAGGGAATTGGCATTGGGGCCGCCCAATGATGAGGTGCTGATTATATCATCGTGATGACATAGTAATGATGTCACCACCTTAGGGTCCTTGAGGCAGTAGGGCATTGGGGGTCATTGGAAGACCAAGTCTACATGGTTACCTCAGGGTACCATGTTTGGAGCTTACATAGGTACTAATCCACAGGCGTAGTATGGGAGTTCAGTGGGTTACTTATAAGGTGATCCTCACTTAGAGAGGTTCGTGGACCAAGGGGCGTACCAGGCTTAGAGACTCAAGTAATCCAATGTTCCAAGATTGGACTTGAGTTGTAGGAGGCCATAGAGTATGTGTGCGCGCGGGGGTTCGCTTATCTTAGGATAGACGATGATTTATAGGTCTTAGGATTTATTCTTAATGTAACAAAGTGGCAATGAAACAACATTAATAAAGGTGATGCCACGACATTATGGTGCAACGTAACACCCTTGAAGTAATGCGTTCACTCTTCTGTGGCCTCAACTATGAATTTCCATAGCGTGCTGAGGGAACATCTTTAGGGAACTTAGGGTGCCTTTTGTCTAGCCCCTTTGGAGGTAGACCAACATGACTTTGAACATGAGAGTTGGAAATCCATTTGAGTTGAACTGCATGAGCTAGACAAATGATTGGTCAGCGTTAAGGAAATCATAGCCCCCAATGTCTTCTCGGAGACCCTACTTGTTCAAGTGTGGGAGACAACATCTCCTCCTTAATATTTTCAAAATCTCCATTACAGTTGACCGTGGATAAAGAGTGGGAGAGGCAAAGACTATGTCAAATCGTGTCATCGTAGACATCACTAAATCACACCGTCGTCATCGTTGTTGCACTAAATCATTGTCATCTTCGAGCTAAATCACAAAAAAACTAACTTCACAGAATGGATGAACTAAAAATGTTGAAGATAAAAGGAAAAAGAAAAAGAAAAATATCAATGAATTTCAAAAAAAAAGATTTTTTGCTAAATTACCGAGTTGCAATCATGAAGTTATATTTACAAAAACGCCAGTAGTCTATATATGTACAGAACTTTATTTACTTTTAACATTCTTAATGTCATGTCAACTCATTTATAAGTCAAATCACAATTAACTAATGATCTATTTAATTTTGTTCAATTTTAATTAATACATAGTAAAATAATTGACTTATTTCATGTTCTCCAATACCAAACATAAAGTACGAGTGACATTGTAACTGAAAACGGTATTTAACCTATCTAATAGTTGAGAAATATTTGTTTCATGTGTCATACATGTGCAACGCACTCCAACGATAATTTGTAACCATATAAATTAAAACTTGTATATGACATATTGTGACCACATCAATACAACTCATAAGTGGTTTACTAAAAAAATGCGCGCCGATAAAAATTTGTAACGACACTAGTAGTGTTTGTAACTACTATATTTTCATATCAAAACACGGGCTGATAAAATTTTGTAATCAAACCAATTATAGTTAACTAAAACGCACATGTACCACACATGAAATAAAGACACATGCGCTAATTTTCTCCCTTGTTGGATTCACCTAGTCGAATATAACGATTCCAACAGGAGACCGTGAGTCAAACTGCCCTGCCCTGCCCTGCCCTGCCCGACTCCATATATATTACGGGTAGTAAATTCAAGGGCAATTGCAGCTAAGATCTACGTGGTTCTCACTAAGTGCAAATGAGTGCCTAGAACTTTCAATTTGGAAGATAACACTTTTTATTTGTCATTTAACGGTTTCATTAGTTATATCTAACTGAAATACATTCTCTTCCATCACATGCATTGCACATGCCTCTAAAACTTTTTAAATTACAAATTTTGCCCTTGTAGTGTGTTGTTCCATGTTTGAAGTTTCCGGAAACCGGATGAAGTTTCTGGCCACCGGAAACTTCAATACTTGTCGGAATATGAACAATTTCGCCATTTGTTATTAAATCAACCAATTAAAATCAACATTTCATCTAATTTGTAAACTAATTGAACCAAATTTTGAACCAATTTTTTGGCCCAAAAATCAAACCAGATATGGGCATGTAACCCATATCTGAGCAGAGCCGTGGCCGGAGCTTGCCTTGTCGGAGCCTTGTCGATCTCGCCGTCTCAGCTTCATTTGTTCGTCTCCCTCCTCCCTCCTCCAGCATCGACGTCGGAGCACTTCGTCACGCACAATCCGAGCACGGAGCAGACGCCGGAGCACCTCTACGAGCACAGCCGTGCATCATCGCTGGAGATCGGAGCCTTCATAGGCGGTGATTTACCGCCGGCCTCCTCCCGAGCCTTCCTGCGGTGACGTCGTCGTCCAGATTTGGCGTTCTTCTCCTGATCTCGTCGATTTGTCGTCGTCGTGAGCTATTCGTCGTGAACAGTGCTTGGGAAGCGAGCCATCCCAGGAGGTCGTGGTCGGAGGTTGTGCTCGGAGGCAAATGGTCGGAGGTGTTGCTCGGAGGTCGGGTCATGCTCGGAGGTCGTGCTCGTGCTTGGAGGTGGTGCTTCTCCAGATCTCGACGAGCCACCATCAGATATGCCAGAGCTCGACGAAGATGGTGTCGACGGAGGTTGCAGAGATCAGATCTGGTACAGATCTACCAGCGTGGCCGGAGAGAGAACTCTGTAGTGGTCGGAAACATCATCAGAGAAGATGATGTATTAAAGGCCTGTTTGTTTGTAAAAGAAAATATCATATAGGGGTATTTTAGACTTTTTGCATGTTTAAATTAGATTTAACCGATGAAAGAGTCAAATGTCAAATTAAAGGTTGTATGTGCAGTTTATTAAAGTATAGGAACAAAAATGCTTTTTAAGTGATAACTCCATATGATGTATATGCAATTTTCCCTGAATTCAATTTCCTTGGCTGAAACGTCACGAAATTCCCAAACCTAACATTCAAACCCATCTCCATCATCGACCACTGTTTCCAACATCAAATCACAAGCAACGACCACAACAACAAACCCCAGAGAATCCAATCAAATTCCAATCACCACAACCTAATCGGTAATCGGCAACGAAGATGAACAGTCTGTTAGTGTTTCTACTAAGCTTAGTCGTCCTCTCGGCGACCTGCGAGTCGGGACAGGCCCGATCAATCAATTTCATAAAGATGAAGCCCGGTGCGATTCGAGACTACACCGCGTTCCAGAACAGCGCCGAGGTCGAGAGCCTCGCTCGATTCGCCGTCCAGGAGTACAACAAGCGAGAGGTATAATTATTATTTGTATTAGACAGTACCATTCTTTATTTTGATGAACTAATTTTCACTGAGATTGAGATTTTGTGGTGAGAACAGAACTCGATTCTTGAGTTTGGGAGGGTCCTGAAAGCTGGAGAGCAAGTGGTTGCCGGGAAGATTTACCATCTGACCCTGGAAGCTGTAGAGGCTGGTAGGACCAAGATTTATGAAGCGAAAGTGTGGGTGAAGCCATGGATGAATTTCATGCAGCTGCAGGAATTCAAGGCAGCACAGGATGATGTCCCTCTGTATACCTCGGCCGCCCGCCTCCGTACAACAACAGGTAGATTATATTTGTATTACAACCATGAATTTGGTTTGAAATTTGAGTTCTTTCCATGATACTTGCATTGTTATTGTTTGGTGGATCTAAATTACATGGGTTGACACAATAGTTTTGTAGCTAATTGTGGGTAATTAATTTTTCATCGTCTCTTAGGTAGCATTTGTAGCAATTTCCATTCTCAGTTTACCCTATTTGGCTCAACTTAAGTGTGCCAATGAGAACTATTGTCATTCCAAGTGTTGTTTGGTTAACCTAAGTAATAGATTTGTTAGGAAAATGAAATTACTCACATTTTTAGAAAATATTTGAAATTGAGAAACATTGTCGAGCAAATAAAAAAAATACATTTAGTATTAAAATGTCTAGAATTTCCGGTAAGCTTAGTTTTTTATGTCAAATGGAATCCATAAGTTTATTAAAAAAATTACCATAGATAACAACAAATCACTTCAGTAAGACATTAGAGCATAAAATTATGAATTTTTTTTATTTTTCCCTATTTCCAGATTTTTCGCATATAAATATGCGATGTTTTGGACATTCATGCACAAAATTTTGATGTTAGTTTATTACATAAAAGAATGAAGAAATGAAAATGAGAATTAGAATCTGATTCCATCCATCTTTAGAGGGAATCAACTTGTTCATAAGCATGAGAATGAGAATGAGAATGACAATGAGGAGTTTCCAGTCCAAACATCATTAATGGGAATCTCATTCCCATTCCGATTGTTCATTTCCATTCCTAAACCAAAAATGTTAATCCAAACTCTACTTTCATTTCTTAGTTAGGTTGTTTTGGGATCACACTTGAACACAATGAAAAGAACGTAACTGTAATTTAATCTCAAGGAGTGGCTGGTTGCTAAAGAGGGTTTTGCCTGAAATTCATGTTTCTGGTTTGATCCAACTATTAAAAACTTTTGTTGGAGCAGAACAAAACAGTAGTTAATTTTGTTTGTAGCTATCTTGTACACAACTTAAAACATGTAGTATTTACCCTATCATTTCAAAGTGCTCTAGTATTGCAACATGTTGTGGTTGTGGGGATTGATATTTGTGGTTGAAAATGATAAAACAATAGACTGAAGTAGAACACATTACGAAAAAGAAAGCAATACCATGTTATTGGTAGCTAGCTGAGCTTTGCAATTGTTCTCTATATGAGCCTAATGCTTTTTTTCCATTTTATACATTCATATGATTAATTTTTGGTTATTGCAGGTAATTGAAAATCCATTCCACTCTATGCTATGCTTGTAAGATGAGGGGAAGCAAGAAGAAAATAAAGGTTAATGTAAATAATAATCCCTGCATCCCCATGTGAAAAATATTGGTGGATTTCGACTTATTCTGTCAAGATCGCAAACCTTATGCAAACTTGTTACTTGTTTGTAAGTAAAATGTGAAAACCAAAGAGTGCTACTTTGACAATTAACTTGCATGTATATATAAATGTGTGCGTGAGTACAAATCTACTATATAGTTTCTATATTTGGATATATACGAGCTTTTACGTAAGCAGTTGTCCAATATGCATCACAGCGTCTTTGCTTTTTTGTTCATTCTGGTAATGTTGCTCTGATGGTTTGCTTGTTCCTTAAAATCTGTTTATATTGATCATGATCTTATATCATCTGAGTATATGCTATGTATTGTGTATCAATAAGAATTATCCAAGGTAGCTAAGTATCGTTTATGCTATGTATTTTGTGGACGGATCAATATCGAAACCAGATGCGAACCCTGATGACCCTTAGTCATTGAAGCAGTGCAATGCAACTTATTGGTCAAAGTGTGGCTGGATAGTTCAATTGCTGAGTAATTGCGAACCATTGCAACCTATGAGAAGACAACGATAGAGATTTGGACGAACTTGGAGGAATGATTCGTGTCAGGGAATTAATTGTGAATCACGTGTACGAGTTGAGGAGGTCGATTGCACACACCGGACAGAAGATGAAGGAACCCCGTGATGAAGAGAATGTTTTGATTTTTAGTGGGCTTAAAGGAGAACTTCAAAACAATTCGCTCACAGATCCTTCGCATTGACCCATCATCGGGAATTCGTTCATGAACCAAATGGGATACTTTTTTTTAAAAGTTCATGTATCAAATTAGGCATCTTATTTTTAAATTATACAAACATTCAGTTAAATTATACTTTAAATCGGTTTTCAAAAAATTATACATTTAAATCTAAGTTTCATTTACCACTAAACGCGTGGGTCAACTGGTAAGGGCTTGTTCCAGCTTAACCTGAGGTCTCGAGTTCGAGTCTCAGGCCATGTAGCTGCGTTAAAACTTGGTAGGAAAAATTTTGCCGCCCTTGTGGTCCTATTCGGATCAAATGAGGATTTGTTTGGGTGTAATAGAACGGATTAAAGGTGCCAACCGCTAGTTTACGGGCCCACTCAATAACCTCGTGATTTAGAAAGAAAAAAAAATCTAAGTTTCATTTGTAAAGGATTTGGCCCAACATCAAATGAGGAAGTGATAGTAGTTTCAAAACAAAAACACAAAACAAGTTATAGATATTGGGCCACTTAAGCATCGACCGAGTCAACACTCCGAGTTAGTCTATGACAACAGAAAAATCACAACGGAAAGCATCAAAAGGAGGGAAACAAACACAAGGCTTATCTTCAACTCCCATGGCTCTCTCTTCCCTCACTTCCATCTTCCAAAACATCCAAGAAAATGATAATTCTCAATTTCTGGACACCAAAATTGGAACAACAGGCCTCTCTAAACGAATTCTCAGCAAAGGATCTTCCTGGCAGACCCCATTTCCGGGCGATGAAGTTGAAGGTATCTCACATTATGCTCTGTTTTTGCTCATTACCATCCCATATATTAACAAATTTTGATTCAGTTCGTTTCAGCGGGCACATGGAGGGCGGGGCATGCCTCACTTGGAGTGGCGACGATGGAACTCCATTTAAGTTCAAATTAGGCCAAGGTTACATTTTTAAGGCGCTTGGTTCTCTCGATGTCTCAGGTTCGAGCCTCTGTTCATTTGTTGGTATTTCGGATAAAAAAGATTGCATTTGTTGTGTTTGTTAGGTGAAGTTATCAAGGGATGGGATGAAGGTGTTGGCACAATGAAGAAGGGAGAGAAAGCAATGTTTACGATACCGCCAAACATGGGGTATGGGGAGGCTGGTTGTCCTCCTTTAATTCCTTCCAACTCAACACTCATTTTTGTCATAGAGATGGTTGGTTGGAGCACCATTAGGGATGTTACCGGCGACGGAGGAGTTCTCAAGAAGATAACAAGGGAGGGTGAGGGATGGGCTACTCCAAGAGATGCTCATCAAGTCTTAGGTAATTAACTTATAATAAGCCTTCATGCTTGCCTATCTATGGCATAACATTAGTTACTATATGATGATGTCAATACATTTTTCTCCAACTCTAGTGAAGTACAATGCATGGCTTGAGAATGGACATTGTGTTAGCAAATCTGATCCTGAAGGTCTAACATTCCATGTAGGTGATGGTAAGTTCAATTACAGTTAGCTTCCCAATCTATTATATATATATATTTGTGAAATGTTCACAAAAAGTACTTAATTGAGTTGTGGTATTAGATCATCCATGTCCAGCCATTAACAAAGCTGTTAGGACAATGCGAAGGGGCGAGAAAGCACAACTATCAGTGATGTTTTCATGTGAGTTCGAGTTAGTTTGTGAGAATGTATGTGTTTTTATTTGTCCGGCGCCAAGGCCATATCAAAGTGTTAATGAACATTCTCACTTATTGACTTTCAGACGGCTTTCAAGATGGAAATGCAACTCCCAATACTAATTTTTCTGTCCCGTCTGATTCAAAATTAACCATAGACCTTGAGATGGTGTCGTGGAAGAGCGTGACTGATATAACGGGAGATGGGAATGTTCTTAAGAAGATAAACAAAGTTGGAGAAGGCTACGAACGCCCCAATGAAGGGTCTCTGGTGAAAGGTCTTTTGTCCCGAAAATACTATGGTTTACAAAACATACGGTGAAATCTAAGGTGTTGCTCAGTGCTAATTTACATGTTGCCTTTTGGTTTTGCCAGTTAAATATATTGTTAGACATGAAGATGGAATCATAATTGAGAGCAAGGGAACTGATGAAGAACCTTTTGAGCACATTTGTTTGGGAGGTGCGTATTTGGATTTCTAACAAGTATTTAGTAACTTCCTTTTCAAGGAAACCTTGAATTTTGTTGATTAAAATTAAATCTCTTTCAGAGCAAATGAGTGAGGGTTTGGACAGAGCAATAATGACAATGAAAAAGGGAGAACATGCCTCGGTGACTGTGGGCGCAGAATCTTGTCGCGCCAATCAGCCCGCTACTCATTATGAAGTCGAGTTGATTGACTTTACCAAGGTTGTCCTTCCCCGCAAACTCGAGCCAGCTAGCAATTGCTACTTTGACATGTCATGTTTCGACTAATTGTTGCGCCTATATGTGTATAGGAGAAACCATTTTGGAAGATGGACACAAACGAGAAGCTAGAAGCTTGTGCGCGGAAAAAACAGGAAGGAAACGTGCTGTTCAAAGCCGGGAAGGTTTGGGGCGCGTCCAAGAAATATGACAAGGTATTGTCTCTCGCGAACCTTAACCATTTTAGCTTTAACCTCTAATTAGGATTTTACATATTTTGAGCCATTGAACTCTAATTTTTCTAAATTAAACACATGTTAGCAGTTGTACCTGGTTTGAATGTGACATATTATCATGCCTCCAAAGATTTTAGACCACGTCAAAAGTACAAATCATACTTCAACTGTTATAGATGGGCAAAACAACACTTCATTTTATTTTCTCGAGGTGGGTACACAAAAGCGACGTCATGTGGTTCCATCCATCACAACTGGAGGCTAACATGAATTAAAATCTTAAGTGGCGTGATGATAACGTCTCACCTTAAACTGACATGACGCATCAAAATCGGCTACAACTGGTAGTGTAGCTGAAGCCATGCCAAATCCAAATAAGGGGCTGAAAAAAAAAAGGCTGTTTAGGGAATGCAAAACCATTTTACATTGTAAATTAATTAACTAACTATCTAGTACATATGTGTGTTTAATTGTTTGCATTCAGGCTGCAAAGTTTGTGGAATTTAGCCACTCATTCAGTGATGATGAGAAGATCCAAGCTAAAGCCTTGTGGTTATCTTGCAGTTTGAACAATGCAGCCTGCAAAATTAAGCTGCAACAATACCATGAAGCTTCTAAGCTTTGTACAAAGGTCTCTCTCTCTCTCTCTCTCTCTCTCTCTCTTTGTATAATGTGTACAATCAGCAAATGCTTATAAGTTGTAAGGTGTGTGGCAGGTTTTGGAAGTTGATCCAACCAATGTGAAAGCTCTATACAGACGTTCCCAAGCGTACGTGAGGACATCAGAGGTCGAAAAGGCTGAGGCCGATATCAAGAAAGCTCTGCTCATTGATCCAAATAATAGGTACATATTCACCAAACTTGATGCTAGTTCTTGAAGTTCCTGCAGCTTAAGTGCTTAACTAATCACAAATGTTGAATTTTGATGATCAACTCAGAGAAGTGAAAGTGGAGTACAAGGAGCTGAAACAGAAGCAAAGAGAATATGCAAAATATGAATCTGAGATTTTCAGCACTATGTTCTCAAAGTAGAAACTGGCCAAACTTGATTGGGTTACTTGGCTTGGCATTGCTTGAAGTTGTTCTTGTATTCCTTCATAACAAACATTTGGTTTATAGTAAAAACAACTTTATTTGATATGTAGAATTGACAAATTTTAGCTGATTCCAGCCTCTTTGTTGACACTGAAATCATGAATCTTGATACAAAAACCACAAGTTTCAATGTAAACTGAAAATGGTCATGGGACCAATAAAACGTAACATTTGATTAGGATGATGGCCCAAAATAGAACGTTCCCTTCATATATGAAGAGAAACTTCAGTACTGAAGATCAATTGAAGGGATAGAAAGTTATTAGATAGCAAAGTTAACCAGGGCGGACTCAGAAATTATAAAATATGGGTTCAAAAACATTTCTAACCCAAAAATGGTATAGGACAATTTTAACATTCCGAAAATTGAGCTAAAAAGTTTTTAGAACACATTTCTATAAATTTTTATAGTAATTATAACCAAAAATTTGAAAATAGTAAAAGTTCACTAACCTTCATGAATTGTATTTTTTTTTTTTGACACATGTTGAAATATAACTTAAAAAATATTATTATTACTATTTTTCTTTTTCTCTTGACTCTTCAAGCTAAGTAATCTGTTAATCTTGTTTACATGACAAATTTGAACTTTTTGGGGGTAATGATTGTAAAAAAAGTGGGTGAAAATTGATCAAAATATAAGAAATTTTAGGGGAAAAGAGAGAGGGAAGGGAGTTTTTGGTTGTTTGCTGGTGTGTTGTGTGGACTGTGGAGTGCAGTGGTGAGTTCTCTTTCTCTTTTTACTTTTAGCTTATTATTTATTTTTTAATCTAGTTTTAATAGACTAGAGATAACTATATGTTTAGTGAGGGATTCATAAGTTAATATTGGAATTCAAATACTGCAGAAGTTATTGGGCTTTAAATACTGTCCTAAACAATAGAGTATTTTGATATATTATCTCAAAATTTTGGTGTCAAAATAACATATATTGTTAATTATTTGTTCAACATATAACTAGAATTCTATTTTCTTAAAATAATTTAGGGTCGGCTGACCCCCCATTGTTGTAGATCCGCCACTGTGTATAACCCAAGCACTATCTATATATATCAAAATCGGTGTCCTCTTTCACTTCTAGGAACTTAGTTGGAATGTGGTTCTAAGGAAATGAGATTCAAATGGAGCTTGAGAGTCTTGTACTGACTAAGAGGCTTGATGGGCTAGTTTTGACTTTTTGAGTCAACGCTTGCACATCTTAACTAGAGATGTTTTACTTGTTGATATTGTTGAGTCAACGCTTGCACATCTTAACTAGAGATGTTTTACTTGTTGATATTGTTGCTTGTGTTTGCTTTTTCTTGCTTGTATTTATGCTAGAGCTAGTAGTTTTTTCTTGTCCAAGTCAAGGTACTATCCTAAGGTTCAAGTGTCCAAGCCCTTTAGCTTTGCTTGTATGCTTGAAGTCTTGGCTACCTGTCACCTGTAGAAGGAAAAA
>JAYMTA010003954.1:0-13348 GCA_036897625.1 Pelargonium cotyledonis | reverse complement strand
AAGAAGATGGTATATGTGAAACACATAAAAAGTATGGAGGGTATATATGTCATTTTGTACCATTTAATTAATTTTGAGCCAATTACAACACAACACGTGTCATTTATAATTTCTAATGAATTTAATATTAATTTAAAATGCCACATCAGCGACACATAATAAAATATTAAATATTAAATATTAAATTAAGTGACACATCAGCGTCACGTCATCTCACTTAACGGTTCCATTAAAGAATTTAACGGAATGTCACTCGCGAGAACAAAAATAAGCCAACTATGACTCCAGCGAAACAAGTCATAATTTGAGGACCCCAGCGTAACAAATTGGATACTTCAGGGACCTCTGGGAACCTTTTTCCATCATTATATCATTGCCCAAGTAGTAGAAAGTTTGGTTTGCATATCGGATTGAGGTCTTGTGTCCAAGTTACTGATTTTTATAGTGTGACAAAATTTTATAAAACAATTCAAATATACAATGGTAATTTTTTAATGCAAAATCATTTTCAAGTATGCTTAGCAAAATTTGATTTGGTGGTCACGACTAGAAAGTGATGATGTTGAGATCAGGGCACTACATCGTCATCTAGATTTGGGAGACCCCAAGTGTGTCACTAGTTAAAAACATCTCACTGAAAAGCTCATGGATGCTAAGAGTCCACCATCGCGCTTAGGGATTCATGCAAAAGGGTGGAACTTGTGCCTCCAAGGTTGCGAGTCTGAGATGCAGGAAGTTAGGTTTCGACTTCCACTTCCTCGCAAAACGTCACCCTCATGGATTCTTGTTACGTTTTCCCTTTTTGAACGTATCTACACTGTCACATCTTAAGGCTGCAAGACAAAAAGGTAGGACACAACTTCTACATTTTCGCAATATCTTATTAGCCTACATGGACTTGTGCAATGCTACCCGTTTTGAGGTCACGTCTTCCGCATCCTCGTAAAACCCTATCAACTTTTATGGACTCATACGCTCCACTCTTTCATCGCATTCCTTCCCCACTTTTATCTATCGTCTCCCCTGCTTTGTCGCACTAATCACAGCCACAACCCAAGACTCTCGTGTAGCTTCTTCGCCTCCATTTAACGCCTCCCATGCCGCAACGGAACTGTACGTCGACACAGCTCTCCTTTCATGATGTGACACACCGATACAAGCCGTAGCCCGAGCCCTAGTTTGTAAGAATAAATATCCTTTTATTTAATAATAAAAATGTATCTCATTATTCACATAAAGACTATCTAACTTTAGAATTCTTCCAACTAGTGTGTGGTTCTAATAACCAAAGTGGATGTTGACTTTCATGAACAAGACAGATTCCTGGAAAAGCACCCGATTTTTTTCACTAATCTTGTGCTACCTTAGTACATGTTTTTGAAAACCCAAGAGTAAGGATCTCAACCTCCAACTTTGTTCAAACCTCTGCCTCCAATGTTTTACTCTCACGCCTAAGGTGGATTCTTAATAACAAACTTAGGTTTCTCGTTAACAATATGCCACTTTTTTACAAACTCTAGATTACCATGAGCAAGGATACCTACTCTAGATCTGCCCCCAATAGTTAAAGGTTAGAAAAATTCATCACACACTATTTGGTCAACGGAAAAATAACAAACTTTAATATACAAGGTTTGATGTCGTTTCAAAGTAACGCATCACTAATAAATTCATACTTTATTTAGCAAATTCTCAACTAAAAGGATACATTAAGGGGAGTACAATTATGTTCTATGCTTAAATTATACATTAAATATTCGAAATAAAGTTGTTAATGTCAAAAGGAAAATGAACAATATGAAGCGAAATGGTTGAATTTGATAAAGAATATCACATTGTTTTGCGATTAGAATTTGTAGTATGAACAAAATAAAAAAAATAAAAATAATAAAAACAACAAAAATGACAAAAACAAAAGTAATGTAATTTATAGTAGTATTTAATTACACACACAAAAAAAGGTAATCAATCTTGGATAGAAGATGCCACGTGTAGCAACTAAAAAATGTTCCTCTTTATTTATCTATCCATCCACCAAGCTTTCCGTGTTTTTGCCCGCTCCCTTTACACACACAAAGAAACAGCAACAGAAACAGATTGACACAAAGTGACATGAAACATGAACAGCAAGATCGATCTCCCAATATAGGTACCAAAATCTTCTCCTAGGGTTTTGGAAATCTGAATCTGCAACGCAATTTCAATTTTCTCTATCCTATATATGTAATAATGGCCACGCCATTGACGGGAATTCAGCACCGAGACGGAGGCGTCGCCATTATGGCCGCTCCTGTTAACCCTATCGAACCATCCCCTACTATATACTCCGCCCTCAAATCCCCAATCCTCATCTTCTTGTTCTTCCACAAGGCCATCCGCTCCGAGCTCGACCGCCTCCACCGCGCCGCCGTCTTCTTCGCCACCAACCCCGGCAGTGGCATCCGGCCCGTCCTTGACCGCTACCACTTCCTTCGCGCTATTTACAAGCATCACTGCAATGCCGAGGACGAGGTACTGTTGTTGTTGCTCTCGTCGTCGCTTTGGTCTGATTGGTCCGGATTGAGGCATTTCTGATTCTGATTTCAGTTGTTAGGTCTGGGATTTAATATTGTTTTTCTGCTTCTGGTGTTTGATTTCCTTTTCGTTTGAATTGATGGAGTTTTCTGACTATGATTTGTGGTTTTACTTTTTGAGAAGAAAAAAAATCTTAGCCAAGCTTTTATGGCTGAGACTCCCTGCTTTCTTGCTTTTTTACCAAATACTGTTTTAGTTTTAGGATTGGATTTTGATTTGTGATGATGCCATCTGATTTGGCTATTGGAGATGGCTGATGTAGGCATCTAGAGTATAAGGTAATATTTGCAGGTCAAATTTGGGGACTGAGAAGGGTCGGAGTGATAGAAGATGGAATCCGAAACGTAAGAATATTGATTGCATTGATGGGGTATAATATGCTAGAGTATTTTACTACCAGATGTTGGAAGAATATGGCATCACCTCAATGTATTCTTTATCAGGACATCAAGCTTTTATTATTTTTATTATTTTATTTTCTTACATACCTTGTATTGAATTGTTTTCCAGTTACATAGAATACTGTATATACGTTTCTTCTCAATATTCTTGTTGGCAATTGATTACAAATGCTCACATCTTAGTGTACACTTCTATGCATAATCAGTCATTGGTTTATGCATGTAGATAGGGAAATTCTTATATAATGCCCTTTTGAATTGTAGGTTATCTTTCCTGCTCTTGACATACGGGTGAAGAATGTTGCACGAACTTACTCCCTCGAACATGAGGGAGAGGGTGTCCTTTTTTATCAGTTGGATCAGCTGCTGAATTCAGATATGCAAGATGAAGAAAGCTATCGGAGAGAGCTAGCCTCATGTACTGGAGCACTTCAAACATCAATAAGTCAGCACATGTCCAAGGAGGAAGAACAGGTATTTGTTTGTTTCATTTAGTTGACAGCAATATATATTTCACATCTAATGTATGTTAATGGGATCTTTTTTTTTTTTTTTGATAATCTGTTAATGGGATCTATTGATTATATATATTAATAACTAAGTCTAAGTGCTAAAGTATATTACGACAGCTTTGGGTTACAAATTTAATGGGAATGTGAATCATTCCTATTCCTATTCCTATTCCCATCTCTTCCATCCTCATTTTCATTCTCATTTTTTTTACACTATTGCTTGGTTCAATTGAAGTGTGGTAACTGGAATCATTCTCATATCTATTGTTGTTGTTTGGTTTACAAAACTAAAAGCATTGTTACAGTATTAAATTGTCCAAATTACTTATACATGTGAAAATATATTAATAAGTATGCAAAAAGATTGTGTCAGTTGTCATTTAAGATTGAGTAAAGTTCTTGAGCAAATAAAAAAATATATATATCTGGTCTAAATTTATCCAAATTCACCTATAAATGTACAGTTTTTTCTTTAAAAATTGAATGCACTATTGTGTTCCTCTAAAAAGTTACATGAAATAAAAAAATCATTCCAAAAGAACATAGGATATCCGAGTATAAAGGTTTGAAATTTTATCTCATTTCCCCCTATTTCCATGCTTTTAGTTTTAGCATATAAATATGTAAATTTTTATTATAAAAAATGAATCTATAATCATATTCCGCTTAGAAAGTCACATGAACAAAAAACAATCACAATATTTTTGAAAGATGAGTTGGAGTATGGAAAATAATGGAAATGAGAATCGCATTCCATGCATGGTAGGAGGGAATTAATTTGTTAATTAGCATAAGTATGGGAATGATAATCGGAATGAAGAGGTTCTAATCTAAACATCATCCGTGCGAATTCCATTCCCATTCTCATTCTCATCCTTATTCTCATTTCCATTCTCATTCTTAAACCAAAAATCATAATCCAACCATTACCTAAGCGTTCTTCTTATTCTTCATCTAAAAAAATTACATTCATTTAATTTTTAAGTGCTTATTGGTTGGCCAGGGAGCATATCTTTAGAGGCGCCATCCTCTCCTAAAATTTAGAGTGGTCCCAATTTGAAACCCCTCTTCCCCTAATTCACGTAGTAAATCCTTCGAGGAAATTGTGTGTTCATTAGTTTTCTCCTTCTTTGAGAACACTTAGGCCTTGTTTCATAACTCTATGGGGAGAGATTTTTGGTAAAAGCAGGTAAAATGAGGGAAAAAGAAGAGATAAATTTATAGAAAATTTGAGTTGTGTTTGGTAAATGGGCTTGTAAAAGTATGTGTAAAATGTATTGATGTTTGGTAAATGTTGTTGTAAAAGTTATTGTATTGTAGTAAAATTACCACCTTACATTTACGATTAAAAACTAATTGTAAGAACAAATCCGAGCCATTGCTTTTGATAACATCATGTCATCCATTTATTTAATTAGTCATACAATACCATAAATTGTTAAGAAATTATCAAATTTCTTGGTCAACCAATTCATTATATTGGTTGACCTATTCATATACTTTGTCGACATGTTCTTTTAGTTGTTGACCTATTCATATAGTTGGTTTACTTGTTCGATTAGTTGGTCAATCTATTATACAAAACTAATTACTGCCTTCAACAATGTTTCTGGATGGATATATCTTTATGAACACAAACACAATTGGTAACCCTACTGGGTTTTTTAAAATGAAACGACTGGTAAATACGAAACAGAAACAGACTATTTATCACATAAACCTTGAGAAATTAATAATGTTACAAACAAAAAACTAAAAACAGGCACTTATCGTTTCTGAAATCTTCAATTCTTACAGACGTAGACTCTTTCTATCCAATAGACTCTTTCTATCCAATAGACCTTAGAATGTGAACTCTCTCTGTAAGTTAACAATGCTAGACGACAATGACAAATAGCAGAAAAATATCCTCTTTGAATGGGCTCCATTCTCTGGTTGTTGTAGTGTAATGTTCAGATATGTGGATTGTGGTGAAACTATAACCAACACAATATGGTCATTAGCCATGGATATAGTAAGGAGTATTTGGTCCAAAATCTATTCCTTCGTGCCCTACAAATCTGTTCTTGCCCCTTCTCCAAATGTCTTCTCTCTCTTCTGTTTGCTCCTATAGCGACATTGAAGGAGAAACCTTTTGATTTTATCCAAATTAAGATTCTCTCTCCATGGACTTCTTTATCCTACATGGCAACTCTAAAAGGTGACCCAAGAACAAACAAGGCCTTAGCATCTCTTGTAGGATCTATGTTTTTTGTGTCATGGAGTATGAAGAATGTGATAGTTAAAGAGGTGCCTGCTAGTATTCTTGTAACCTGTAAGAAGAAAAAAAACATTTCTGAGTCACCTTGTGGGCTGCTAAGTAAAAACCCTGTGGTTTCTGTTACTTGTTAGATATTAGATGTCTCCAATGCTGTTCGGAGGTAAGCCTTTTCTAATCCAGCTTCCTAGGTCCCAATTTTAGTCTTAATTTCACAAAAAAAAAAGGAACAGAGAGAAAATTAGAATTGTATGTAGAATGTAGAATTTCTAGTTAAGCATTTGTAATATTTTCCAGGAAAAGAGTGGGCTAATATGATTGAAAATGTGTACTTTGATCCATCCATTAAATGTACTTTACTTAATCTATGCTGCACTGCTAACGATTATCCTAATGGTGGAAAGTGCATTCTCAAATCTCAGTACTAAGGAAGACTGTAAAGTTGTAGCAAAACTATGATAGTGCATTAACTTGTGTAGGTCTTTTAAATGTTATAAAGGTTGATATTTGTCAGGTCAGGATAGAGTGAAATGTGTTTGATTTATTAAGTGCTCACTATCCCTATTTATAAATTATTTTTTGTTTTTGTTGGTTTTACGTTTTCATGCAGATGATGCAATTGCAATTAATTTCGTTATCTAAGGCGCATATCTTATTTTCCAACAGCCAATAATTGTTTAGAAATTTGGGCTAAAATATTGTTGTCTATCTTACCAATTTTTCTCTGAAAATGACAGGTCTTCCCCTTACTTATTGAGAAGTTCTCATTTGGAGAGCAGGCATCACTGGTGTGGCAGTTTCTGTGTAGTATTCCTGTCAATATGATGGCCGAGTTTCTTCCTTGGCTTTCTTCCTCTATTTCTTCTGATGAACACCAGGATATGCATAAATGCTTGTGCAAGATAATACCAGAAGAGAAGCTTCTTCAACAGGTGAGGGCTCCTGTGCAGGGTGTATTTCATTTTTTGATTTTTGATTTATAGAAAAAGCTCTCACATTTTGTGATCAATTAAGGTTATCTTTGGCTGGATGGATGGGACAAAAATGTGTAACAAGAACAAAGGTTGTGAAAAGAATAATCAGATCCGATGCTGTCAAGATCCGGGAACTAGTGATCCGGACAGTGGGCCTGAGAAAGGACGCTGTGCATGTGAATCTTCAAGAGCTAGTAAAAGGAAATATTTGGAGCTAAATTGTGATGTTGCAAGTTCCACTGTTGCTTGTCCTATTGATGAAATATTGTTTTGGCATAATGCTATAAAAATAGAGTTGACTGATATAGCCAAGGCAGCTAGAAGGATACAAATTGCTGGGGATTTTTCTGACTTGTCTTCATTCAACAAGAGGCTGCAATTCATTGCTGAAGTTTGCATCTTTCATAGGTATGATATTCATGTGTATTTTTGTTATGTTATTTTTCTGATAGTAGGAAATTTTATGGTTTCAAGGAGGAGTCCTAAGCATTCATGGAACAAACTAAAAAAGAGAGGGGAAATGTCCATTTCCTTTATAAAACGAAGGGGGAGTAGGCCTTTGTTATTGATAACCTTATTCATGAAAATTGGTTGTTGCTTCATGTGGGCACTTGAATGTTGATTCTCATGGATCAGAAGTATGTATCTGTGTCAAGTATGGACAACTTCAAGCAACAAGTTCTTGATTATGCAAACATGATTAACACTTGTATGTTAAAATATATGTTTCTTATGTTTGCTTTATTACATATACATACATATAATGATGTAAATGTCTATTGTCAATGTACAGCATTGCAGAGGACAAAGTTATATTCCCTGCTGTAGATGCAGAACTCTCTTTTGCCCAGGAGCATGCAGAAGAAGAAATTCAATTTGATAAGCTTAGGTGCTTAATTGAAAGTATTCAAAGTGCTGGAGCCAATTCATCTTCTGCTGAATTTTATGCTGAGTTGTCATCACATGCTGATCTAATAATGGATACAATAGAAAAGCATTTTCGCGATGAAGAAGTTCAGGTTTGTGAGTTTGTCTTTTTTTTTTTTTTTTTTTTTCAGAACCCCGTTCCCCTTTTTCTTGTGTGTGAGCGTATATTGTGAGTAAGGAAGAGAGGGAGTTGCAAGGCATTTAAATTCATATGTTAATTTTAATCTGTAATCACAATTGAAATACATGATTGGTGTCTTTATACCATCCCGAAAGGTCACTTACTGAAGTGACTGCATTGTAGGTTCTTCCTCTTGCTCGAAAGCACTTTAGCCCCAAAAGACAGCGAGAACTTTTGTATCAAAGTTTGTGTGTCATGCCCTTAAAATTGATTGAATGTGTCTTACCATGGTTGGTAGGAACACTTGATGATGAAGATGCAAGGTCTTTTCTTCAGAATATGCATATGGCAGGTTCTATACCAATTCTCTTAATTTCCCTTAATTGGAAGATATGGTCTGGTGGATCTTATAATATGTTCTAACTTGCATGGTTGTCTAATGCAGCTCCGTCATCAGATTCTGCTCTCGTTACTCTTTTTTCTGGTTGGGCATGCAAAGGTCGTTACAAAGATGTTTGCTTGTCTTCAAGTACTCTTGGTTGTTGTCCCACGGACCAATTATATAATGGGTTTGTTGAGGGAAGTTCATCCGTACAAGCTGATCGAACAGATGATGAGGAAAGACATATCAAGCGTGGAAGTTCAGTTTCACGAAAAAATGGCTGTGCTTCTTGCCCTAGGAGAACTGTAAACAATAATAAATTATCATGTGGTAGTCGGTCCTGCTGTGTCCCTGGCTTAGGAGTGAATAGCAATAACTTAGGAGTGAGCTCTCTAGCTGCAGCCAAATCTTTGCGCTCCTTATCATTTAGTCCTTGCCCACCGTCCCTGAATTCCAGTTTATTTAACTGGGAAACAGATATGATGTCTACAGACATTGGATCTACAACACGGCCCATTGATAACATATTCAAGTTTCATAAAGCCATCCGGAAAGACTTGGAGTATCTGGATGTTGAATCTGGAAAACTTAATGATTGTAGTGAGACTTTTCTTCGGCAGTTTACTGGTAGATTTCGTCTGTTATGGGGTTTGTATAGAGCGCATAGTAATGCAGAAGATGATATAGTATTTCCAGCGTTAGAATCTAAAGAGACTCTCCATAATGTTAGCCACTCCTACACTCTGGATCACAAGCAAGAAGAGAAACTATTTGAAGATATTGCATCTACACTTGATGAACTTGGAAAAGTTCATGAATGCTTGAAAGGTACAAACTCGCCTGTTGGCTCATCTTTACTTTGTGATGATGCACTGCGAAAATACAATGAGCTTGCCACGACGCTTCAGGGCATGTGTAAATCCATAAGAGTGACGCTGGACCAGCATGTTTTCCGGGAAGAACTTGAGTTGTGGCCATTATTTGATAGGCATTTTTCTGTTGAGGAACAGGATAAAATTGTTGGTCAAATAATTGGTACTACAGGTGCAGAAGTGCTTCAATCAATGTTGCCATGGGTGACTTCTGCTCTTACACAAGAGGAGCAGAATAAAATGATGGACACTTGGAAACAGGCAACAAAAAACACAATGTTCAGTGAGTGGCTTAATGAATGGTGGGAGGGTACAACTGCATCTGCACAGGCTGCAACATCAGACAGTTGTATCTCACTAGGTTATTCCATTGCCCATTTATTTTAGTCTTGATGCTCATTCTATGGCTCCCTTTCACATTTCAATAGGCTGGAAATCCAAAAATTGTTTACTACTTTTGCTTCTCGAAGCTTATTTAATTATGAGCATTTGCATTTGTGAGAATCGCTGTATAATGTTTGACAAGTTTTTTGTTCTTTTAGGGACTGATGTCCAAGAAAGCTTGGACCATGGCGATCAGACCTTCAAGCCTGGCTGGAAAGACATTTTTAGGATGAATCAAAATGAGCTAGAATCAGAGATAAGGAAAGTTTCCCGGGATTCAACACTTGATCCAAGAAGAAAAGCGTACCTTATTCAAAATCTTATGACCAGGTTTGTTTTATCATACCCATATTACAAATGCTATACTTATGTTCCTATATATATCCATATCTTGATAAATTTATGGGCTATGCTAGTCGCTGGATAGCTGCTCAGCAGAAGTTACCTCAAACAAGGGTTGGTGAAAGTTCAAATAGTGAAGAATTATTTGGATGTTCTCTGTCCTTCCGAGATCCAGAGAAACAAGTGTTTGGTTGTGAGCATTACAAGAGAAATTGCAAACTTCGTGCTGCTTGCTGTGGCAAGTTATTTACTTGCAGGTTTTGCCATGATAAAGTCAGCGACCATTCCATGGATAGGTATTTTAATGTCTTTTATTTACTTCTTGCTACTTGGTCTTTCTTTGCTCTTGATGTGATGCGACTAATGTATTTGCAGAAAGGCTACTGCTGAAATGATGTGTATGCGCTGCCTGAAAACTCAGCCTGTTGGACCAGTTTGCATAACTCCATCTTGTGGTGGGCTCTCCATGGCAAAGTACTACTGCAATATCTGCAAATTTTTCGATGATGAAAGGTCTGAGTCTTCTACTCTGATTGCATGTATTGATACTATAAGGTTCTGTTGTCCAGGATTTAATTGAATACATTATGCAATGCGTAGCTGACTGCAATCACATTCGTGTGTGAATTTTGGTTTTTGAATTGAACAAAATATACACATTCTTGCTTGTCTTACCCAATGCTTATTTTTACCCTGTATCCTGGTTCAAGTGGAGGAGGGTTTTAGGAGTTATTTGTGATAGAAGCATGCCCCTAAAATTAGAAAGAATGTTCTATAGGGTTGCTATATGACCAGCTATGTTATATGGCTCTGAGTGTCTGGATCCAAAGAGGCTGCAAAGCCATAAAATGGGGAGGATAAAATTAGGAATGTGACTATTCGAGGAAAAATAGGGGTAGCATCAATTGCTTACAAGATGCAGGAAAATTGTGTAAAGATGGTTTGGACACGTGGAGCATAGATAGTATGATGATCTCGTGAAGAAAGGTGAGAAGTCAATTAGTGGAAACCAAAAGGGCAGGGACAAACATAAGTCAACATGAAAAAAATAAGTGAGGAAAGACAGGATAACACATTTGACTAAACAACTGAGATAACATTATATAGAATATAGTGGAAGATGAGATTATGAGCAAAAGATCCCAAAGAGTTCTGCTAAAGGATAGATGTAACTAACCCGTCATTGTTTGGGAATTGGCTAGGTTATTGCTTTTTTTTTTTTTTTTTTCTCTTTCCCCATCTTGGTTGCAACTTTCAATCTCCTTTGGTATGTAAAAGTGCTGCACACTTTATTGCCTTGGCTTGGTCAATTTGAAAAGTGTGAAGGGAAAAGAAATATATGTTTCTTGCTGTGCTTTAACACCTCTTCTATTAGGAATTTTTAGAATTGTGCAACTGTATCTGTAATATAGCATTATCAAACAAGTGAGCACTTCTATTTTTATTCAAAGTGGAATAACATGAAATCCTGCTTGGCTAAGGAAATTGGTTTATCTCCTTAAATTTGTGTTCAATTGCTGCTGAGGCCTGTTATAGATTCCTTACATGTTTTTATCTGTTTTTTGATTTATAACTTCAGGACTGTCTATCATTGTCCCTTTTGCAATTTATGCCGTGTCGGACACGGGCTTGGTGTTGACTTCTTCCATTGCATGACATGTAATTGTTGCCTGTCGATGAAATTAGTGGACCATAAGTGCCGAGAGAAAGGTCTGGAAACCAACTGTCCCATTTGCTGTGATGATATGTTCACTTCAAGTGCTATTGTTAGAGCACTTCCTTGTGGTCATTTCATGCATTCAGCTTGCTTTCAGGTTTGTTCTCTATATATAGTTGCTTTTCTTTTCAGTTCTGTTTTGTCGCCACAGTTTCCCTTGCTGTACTACCTGACATCTTTGCTGAATTTGAGGAACTAAATTCTGTTCGGTATTTTCTTTGCCAGGCATACACTTGCAGTCACTATATCTGCCCAATTTGTAGCAAATCTTTGGGTGATATGGCGGTGAGAAAAATGGCTATTGTACTTTTTTAAATGAATATATTTATTTATTTCTTATGTAGTATCAAGCTGCTGCTCTGAAGTTCCAATTTAAGATGTGTATCTGTATGAACTAAAGTTAGGGCTCCACTAATTTAGAGGTATATACTATATAGTGACTAGTGACTCCCCACCCCTGTCCAAGAATGATGAAGAAATGCAACATAGCCATATAGATGACAATAATATGACTGCAGTAATGTTGGTTTAACTTCAATATCTGATCCCAAATATATGGCGGCCCCTGAATTTATTTTTGCCCAAAGAAAAGTTATTTGGGTATGATTGGTGAGGCTGTTGATATTTTGTGTGAAGTTGGCATGTTAATTATAGGTTTTGTTTGCCCACAACATGTTTCGCTTTTCTTGTTGTTTTGCTTTCACTTGTTTTTTTTTTCTGGTCAATTGGATGACCAAATAGAAGAGTACTCAAAAGATTTGCTGTGCGGTACGGCTTGGTTTGAAAGCCATCGAAGCAAATATATGTCATTTGGAGAATGGTATGGAAACAAAATCTCTCAAGGTTTCTATCTTTTCTTTTTGTCAGGTATATTTTGGTATGCTTGATGCCCTATTGGCTTCGGAGGAGCTCCCAGAAGAATATAGGGATCGCTTTCAGGTAATGCATCTATTGCCACTTTGATAACTCTGTTCCTCCTCTTTCCTTTCCCGATGAAGATAAGGACTCTTGTTTTCGTATTCCAGGATGTACTATGCAATGACTGTGATAGGAAGGGAAGTGCACGGTTCCACTGGCTTTACCACAAGTGCGGATTTTGTGGATCATACAATACCAGAGTAATTAAGCTTTGATTCTATCAAATACCGGAGCTCAATGTCAAACTACTGAGAGCACTGAACTTCCTGTGGTGTATTAAGGTGTGTAAATATCACATCTGACAGCTCATGTTTTGTAAGTCATGTGCCATCAACCATTCAATTTTTGCATAGTTTTCTCTTCTTTTTTTCAACATATAAATCTAAAAGATCTCCACATATTTAGAAAGAAATTTAGTCTCAACTTTTTTGGGTGACTTTTTCTATAGTCTGTGTGTAGAATTTGATAGCTTTGTATCGCAGTGAATAGTTGATGGTCAAGATTTGCCAACTCTAGGAATTGCACTAGCCTTTTTGGTTAGTCTTACTGATTAAATCTAGCAGTGAAAATACAAGATATTAGGGTTTGGATATGTTAAAAACTATACTGTGTAATATTCCCAAGTTGAATAATCGATGGTGCCTTCTTTATAGTGCTGGTTTATTTTATCACATTGGTATTGTTTGGCAACAACAAAGTTCAAGTTATTTAAACATAATTTGTTTTATTTTATTGTTTACATAATTCAAATTAAAAATCTCATACACCAAAAATATAAGGGTATTCCATTATAAAGTGTGAGTTTTCTTATCAATTATTTATATGGTCTAATAACTAATTTTTAATACTTAATTAGTTAATACTAGTATTTTTATTTCAATGTAATAATATTTTGTTTTCTAAAATAAGTTAAATAAACCAAAATTCTTAAGACTTGAAAGAATATAAAAATATGTTATTTTTCTTT
>JAYMTA010003953.1:0-13353 GCA_036897625.1 Pelargonium cotyledonis | reverse complement strand
AATAGAAAATAGATTTTGTAGCTTAATTCTATGTTGCCAAATTTCATGATGTTGAAATGATAACAACAATATCAAAGCAAGGACAATTAACTAATATTGAAGCCTACTATTGGTTCTTAGGTCAATTTTTGCCACCCATGCATGAAGGTAGATCTGGTCTATATTCTTTTTTTCCAATAGACCAAACCTTTTCAATGATTTAAATTATTAATTTCTTGAGTTTTATAAATTTAGTCTCATTGCTTCAATAGTTCCATGTTCCTTACATATGCAACTGAGCTTTTAATAAATAAGAAGACAGGGAGAGAAGTTATGTTTCAAGAAGTTAATATCCAAAGTAAATGCCCACTTGAAAATTATGAAGTATATTTTTTACCATTTGGAATTCAAGAAAAAATTATTTAAATTATTTGGAAGTGTAAGAATAGAAGAAAGGTGGGGAAGAAATCAAACAACTTTATTGTCAGCAATAATATTCCATCACAATATTGAGATAATATATATGAATAACATGAGAAAGAAAATCTCATAACAATGGATCATAGCCAATTGTTAAATGAGGCACTATTTCTCTATCACTTTTTGGGTATCAATTTCTGATGTCATTATTTTGTTTGCTTGTTTTTCATTGGTGATTTGGACTTGATATGATGTCAAATATTTGCAATACCAAAATTAGGATGGCGCGCGTACGTGCTTGTGTGTGTGTGTGTAAGGACGTCATGTTAAGCTTAGGGTAATGTGTTTTGTTGTTAAGTTGATTGCATTCATTTGTCGAAAGCGCTTCTTCCTCTAGGATTTTGTGGGGAACTTATTTGTAAAAGCGTCAATGAAAAGAGAGGATAATCAAGTCTAGTAAACAAACACATTAGCATATTGTAATGGTTCGCTAACTTGTCAACGTTCATCAATTGCACCTAACTTTTATTCAATCCTTCAACACCCGAGTACAAGAAAACTTCATCTTAAAAATTCTTGATATGCACTGATATTTCTAGAATGTTCTTACAAACTGAGTTTTGACTACTATATATGTCACTTCATGTGTATGAGTGCTCGCGTGAGTTTTAGGCTAACTAGTGACTATGAATTTATCCATTACATTGTATTTATACTAGAAGAAAGGAAACCGTGCATTTATATTTTGACGGGTTCGGGCAATGATTTTGCAATAGTGGTATGATATTTTGGCTTTTCCAGAGAATCGTTTTGGATTATTATGTGCATGAACTTCTCTCTCTTATGGCTCGCCTCATCAACGTAAATTTTGGGCTATTTTGTGCCCAATGGTTCTTTGGTTTATATGGTTGGCTATGAACTCCCTCTTCTTCTAGGGCAAGTTCTAGAGCTCGTACGACACTGTCCTTCAGATTGAAAGCTTTTGTTTCTCTCTTCTGCCATCTATTTTTTGTCCATCATCGATTCATTTCTCTTTCGATGATTGATGTCGTGATCCTATCCTAGCTTTGGGTTAGCATTTAACTGATATTTCTTTTTTTTCTTGTATTTTTATTTACTTTCAAGTTTTATTAATGAAAGTACCGTTTACCTATACAAAAAAATCAAATTAAATCACTACCATTGCATTTAATATTGAACTTAATACAAGAGAATATCAAACCTATAAATAACAATTTTATGAAATTATCATGACACCATGGATCTATACTCTATTTCCATGAAATATAAATAAAACAACTGGCACCAATAATAAAAATTGCCAAAAGAATTATTCCGTATTTCCTTTTTGTTACTCTTTTCTTTGTACGAGGAACTACCAAATTGGATTTGAGCCGCCCACATATTGTAGGGCTTGTATCAAAAGCAATATGGATTCCCCAAAACCACATCTCTCTTGTTTTGGCAAATCTTGGTCACATGTCAATTCGGATTTGTAATGTTTTTGTCCCTTCCATGTCATCAATGCCCCTTGTTCTCGTAGACCGTAGGTCATGTCCTTATCACAATCCTCTATGTCGAATTTGTGATTATTATTTGCCCTTGTAGAGGACCCTCACCCCCTAGCTCTTCTTTGCGTATGGGGCACCATCACCTAGTAGAACCGTCCACTTATATCTGAATTCGCGGACACATAAAACACGATTCAGTATTAGATCAGTCTAATATGATCCGACCAACATATGAATCGAGTAAACCTACATGGATAAAAAGATTTCATGCCTATAAGGCGAAATTTGCCCAAAGCTCTCTCAGGTTGGATTTAAGTTAGACTTTATCAACTTGAACTAGAGCTAGCAATTCGGTCGGGTTGAGTAAACCGCAAAATCCAGTGAAATCCAACCAAACTGAAACCCCTAAGACCGGTCATAAAATTTCCACATATAACTTGAACCGAACAATTCTGACCCGAACCCGAAATGGCCACCTCGACCACCCAGACTATGATCATGCATACTCTTTTGATTTAGGCCATCATTTGATTCTCAAAGAAGCAAAACTAGTTCGGCCCAACCACGTTTTAGTTCCCAGCCCAGCCCAACACTTAATGGGCCAAGCAATCCATATTCAACTCCCACTAGCTCGGCGGACAAGACCAAACTACCCTCCACAAGGATATCCTTCCAGTGGCCACAAGTTCTCTTCAAACGGATATAACTGAATTCCAAAAAACCATAGCATCAGCTTCTCATCAACACAGCCACCACAACTGTCACTCAGTTTCTCTACAATGGCTCATCATCTAGCAAGCTTAAACGGCATCTTCGAAGCCCTCCCCGCCATCGCAAAGCTTCCCCGTGCCCGAAACACCCAAAGGAAACCAAAAACAGTAGGATTTCTTGGCAAGAACAAGAATGCACAAAGTCTTGAACAACAACAGCCATCACAAACCACTAGAAGGCAATTGGCATTAGGCATAGCTTCCTCCATCGCCTTATTCGGATCATTCACCAGTAATGATGTCTCTCTTGCTGAGGACAACGGGTACTGGCTCACCACCCCTATACCATTACCCTCTGCAAAAAACAGTAAGCTTCCTCACATGTCGGGTTCTTGTTTATCCTTGTTGCTAGCGGGTTTCCTTTTTCCAAAAGTTTCTCTTGTTTTCTGCAGATATAGCAAACAAAAAGACAGGAACACGCTCGTTTGTGAAGAAAGGACTCTACATGGCAAACATAGGACCAGAGGGAAGTGCTTACAGGGTCAGGAAATACGCCTTCGATCTCCTGGCCATGGCAGACCTGATTGGACCAGATACCCTCAACTATGTCAGGAAGTATGTGAGGATCAAATCAACCTTCATGTACTTCGATTTCGACAAAATCATATCTGCTGCAAATGCCGATGATAAGCAATCTCTCACTGACCTGGCTAACAGATTATTCGACAACTTGGAGAAGGTAAGAAGCATTACTTACCTGCAGATAGTAGTGGTTTGCACTCGAAACCTGCGCCTAAGAAATTGTATGTTTCCACCATTTTGCCAGCTCGAAGATGCTTCGAGGCAGAAGAACCTGTCTGACACACAAACACATTATCAAGATACAACAAAACTTCTCGTAGAAGTCATGGAACGAATGAAGCCAAAAGGGTATGGGACTGCGAAACTAATTTCGAAAGTGTAACTTGTATGACCTCTATTGTTGACAGCAATATATTTTCGTAATTGAAGAGAAACAGAGAAAAGGATGGAGATAGATTTAGTAACATTGTATTACATTAGAAGGTAATCAATATTCTCAGCGGCCTTACAAATTCAATAGATTGCAAATTTAATCAAATGATACACAAACCAAATATTTCCTTCCCTATGTGAACACTACCGGTCCTATGTTAGAATTGCTATTGCTATACGGGTGTTGACAGATCACTCAAACGTCTCAAGTAGAAACAGCATTATTCAAGTGTTGATCAGCCATAGCTCAAGCGAGAGTCTGCACTCCTCGTGTTGTTATTGTTGGTTTGGCGCCGGGGAACCCCAATCTCACAAGCATTAACCCTGGCTGCAAAACGGAGGGAGCAAAGGGACTCTCCGGTGGAGGAGGGATCAGGCGCTATGTTTACAAACATCAAAGTTTTCGAGTCACCGCCTAGACATGGCTGGAAAACATTTATTTGAATGTTAGAAACAACTTCAATGGTCATAAATGATTTATATGCAGCCTGATTAACTTGTTATTCTACCTAGTCATAAATATATACATATATATATACATACACACAGCAAATCTTCAAGGAAAAATTACCTGTAGAAGATAGGTAAGCTTTGAGTTCCTGAACGGTACATGATCATCTTTCTTTGCCAATGCAAAGATAACATCGCTTAAAGATGATAAGCTTTTATTGATGGCCTGATTAGAATCGAAACTCCAACCATCAGAAGTGCTTATGAAAAAATACCAACTACAATAACATCATAACTTCTTCACACAATACCTGAGTCTCTTTCAACCGATCCCCTGTAGAGCCACTCTTTGAAAGACGCTCACTCCCGGCAAGATCAATAAGATTCAAGACACCTTGTACTTGTTGTTCGGTGCTCTATTGGGTATAACAATCAGAAAACAAGAAAGATTCATGTGCATATTTTCAAGAGAGGCGTCACTATGTGAACATACAAGTGAAAACTAGGAGGATTCTTACCTCATTCACACCAGATATTCGCAGAGTGAAAACAAGATGACTCCGTGATGATTGCTCATTCATCTGAGTCTTGCCAACAGACCTAAAAGGCAGCATATACAATATTTACAATTCGATCCAATCAAAGTACTTACAACATTTGGGATATCATAAAACAACTCAAAGCTAGATCTAAGTAAGATTGATGGAGTCAACACATTACAAATCTACGAGAATCAACTAAACTTTGTATCATTATTTTTCAACAGAAGGTAATGACGGGAAAGGTGCTTAAGAATTTGCATGTCTTATTTTAGTTACCTGCTCTGTGCAGCTCGGTCTAAAAGAAATGCAACTTCCTTAGAGCTGCGGACATCTACAATGGTGAGATCAGAGACATGTGTATTGCCATTAGCATCATGTTTGATGGCATATTGTTTCATGGCACTACCATTCTCTGGTCGTGAAATATCTGAAGATGAGCGGCTTGTGGATAACAAATCACGAATTGTTTCATTGTAAATTTCCAACATGGACACCTAAAGATGGTAAAAAAAATCAGTAACCACAATGACAAGTATATTAACATGTAATCTTGAATGGATATAAAGACAGTGATAACTCACCTGCATATCATATTTCCAACCTTGCAGTTGAAGAGATTGCCTTGTCTTGAAAATTTGTTCTAATGAGCGGGGTATCAAACCTTTTTCTTCTGAGTGTCCTGGTTTACCCATCATGGTGTAAGTTTTTCCTGAACCTGTTTGACCATAAGCGAATATACAAACCTGTAAAAAGAGAGGGAAAATGCAAGCACCGTTATCTCCTAAAGCATATGAAAATGAATGTTATATATATTGGTGAGTACTAATAGACATAGCAGCACGGCAAAGACATTTATACCAGTTTACAAGATCATTAGTATTCAAATATCTATAGTCTATACATATACAGTAAAATCAATATATACAACAAAAATTTGTTTCCTACAAGAGTACCAGACGACTCTATGACTGAAATTAGGAGGACAAAGGTACCATTACAGAAAGACAACATGAAACAAATAGACACTATTGGTAGTGCAATAAATAAAAATAGAAGCTTGATGTAAGTCACCTTATATCCATCAAGAGCACTTTGAACAAGTTGGGAAATCTCTACAAAAACATCTTCTTGTAGTGCATCAGGCATAAAAACTTTATCAAACGTGAAAGAGTGCTTTTGCCCTGATGACATACATACAAATATTAGATTCAATAATAATTCCCAATAGAGCAAGGAAATGCAAAGCATGCAGCTACTTTTGTATATCTCTTGGAATCTGGGAGTATACCATTTTGTGTTAAGTCAATTCCTCGTCCAAGAGTTTCCGCTGATGTGGGATATGTTATTACCTTCCCTTCATTACAAGAAACGTCGTCAGGCAAAAAAGGACGTACTCTACAGAAAACGCGAATATTCCCTTTCAGTTCCTGAAGTGAAAAAAGAAAATTCAGTAACGCAAAAGAGGCAAAAAAAATATGATGCAAAACAGAGAATAGTAAAGCAACATTACCAAGATGGTGTTATGCAACTTTTTTCGTAGCTTTTCTCCTTCAATAAGTTTAAAGTCAGCATCTGCCAAGCGAAGTTGTAACTCACTAATCAGTTTCTTTTGCTCTTCAAATTCGGATCTTGTCTGAATTACTGATGAATCAGAATCCTGAAGAAAGAAACACAACCATGAGACTGCGTTCAACCAATAAAACGACTCCGTTGATGAACCCATGAAATTCAAAACCAAATGACCAGAACTACTTGTACAAGATATGTATAGGAAAAAGGACAACACAAAATTTATCTTAATTACAAATTATTACCAGCAATCTCTTCTCTGCAACCATCAATTGTTCCTGCAATGTCCGTATCTGATCACTTTGTGATAAACATCTTGCCTGTAAAACAAAATCACTTATAAATTGGACAAAGAGGCAAAGAAGACGCTTGCCAAAAAAAGTTTGTTGAAATGTGAAAATCAAACCTCTAGTTCATTTGATTTGACTGATAGCTTATCCAACTCAAGGCATGATCTTCCACTGCACTCTTTATATGTCTCCAAATCAGTAGACAAAGTCTGTACTTGTAGATGCTGGCGATCACGATCATCCCTCACTATTTGCAACTCCCCTCTAAGGGAAGTAACTTCATTGAGCAGATTATCCTTCAACTTGATAGCTTCATCTTGAGAAGCCTTCAGAATGATAATATATGCACATGTATAAAGTACAAAAATTATCAGTATGAATTTGATTCTGCAGCAAACAAAATCACTTGAAAGAAGGAAAAAAAACAGCATACATTTAGATTCTGAAGAAAGAAAAACACTCGTCACATGCAAAGGAAATAACTTTTGTGCCAGTAATCCACTAAGTAACTTTCTCTAACCAACTAAAGACAAGTTGCATGCTAAATAAAGTAACACATAAAAGAAATTAAAGACAACTACCATACCAAAGTTTAAGCACAATGCACCCTGAAAATGATTGAATATATGGTGTTGGCTATATTGTGCGTCCTATAGTCAACTTCTAAAAGAGCTAAATTTCTTTGCAACCATGTGGCACATGATAAGAATCTATCAAGGTTCAATGCTATACCTTGACATTTATATCTCTTGTAGTCAAAGTTTACCAAATAATAATTAGATGGCCATTTAAAGGCCTATATCTACAAAGTATACCAACAATTTTGATTTTATTGTGATTGATACATATCCGAGTTCACATGTCAGCATATCTATCTCTAGTTTCGATTCAATAAACAAATAAAAAGAAATGTATAAGGACTTACAACTAAAGAATGTCAACCACATAAAGAACATTTCAGTTTTCAAATAACAGTTATGCAACCAGATATAGTGCACACAAGGACAAGAAAACGCACTTTGGACGAAGCAAGTTGATCTTGCAACAAATTATTGTGGCCCCTTAAAGTGCTGAGCTTCTCCACTATTGCAGCCTTCTCTTGTTCTCCACGCCTAATTGTCTCATTAGCTGTAGTAAGGTCTGTGTGTAGCTTACCATTGTATTGTTGTAAGCTTCTATTGTACTCCTGAAGATTTTTGTACATGTCACTAAGTGAAGACATCTGCAAGATATGAAAAGAGTCGGTATCACAAATTAAATTCTAACAAATCAATAATATAGAAAAAAGTAAACAGAGAGAAATAAACTAATAAATCTCTCTACTACCTGCTGACTGTTACTCTGGACTCTGGAGCTCATTCTCACAACGTAAATTTTAACAATACTAAAAAAGTAAACAAAGAAAAATGAACTAATAAATCTCTCTATTACCTGCTGACTAACACTTTGGAGCTCCCGTTGAGCTTTTCCAAGCTCTTCAGCAAGAGAAACTTGCAACCTCTCAATCTCAAGCTTGGCCTCTTTTTCCCTAGCTAGAGAATCCACTGCAGCCTGATTAGAGAATTCAGAATTTTAGTTGTCTTATAATGTACTGACAATTTTTTTGATAATTAGCCGAAAGCAACCAATCTAGAACTTCACAACTTACCAACTTCTCTGCTTCTTCTTTAGTCACTCTCTCTTGTAGAGATGCATAGTTCTTTCTCAGCTCTACAATAACAGCATTCAATTCCTCCTCCTTGTTTCTCAGTACAACCTCTGTAATCAATTCACAATTTCACATTAATACACCAATGTGAAAAAACCAAAAATTATTAGTTTTTTTTATTATAAAAAATACTATAACCAAAGAACTTAAACACACCTGTTTCTGCACATTTCAGCTCAGCCATTTCCAAAGAGTGCTGCAACTTGTCCTGCTCTAATAGATAGTTTCCCTCGAGCTTTTGGAACCACTTAATGCATATTCTGAGCCTTTTTATGTACTCATACATGTTGTCACATTTCTCCTACAAAACCAAATTCAATTTTAGATTCAACCTACTACAACCCAATTTAATTAAACACAAGTTACTAGCTCTTAAAATTACTAAACCATTAAAAAAAACTTTTTTTTTAAATTAAACAAAAATAAACTTAATTTCAATTCAATACAATTCATAAATTTGACATCACTGAAAACCTGGAAACCACTAACCTTATGATTGAACTTGTTCTTCCCCTTCAATTTTTCATTCACCAAGGCTTCAACTTCCTCCCTAGTGAACTCGACAGCACCACACTCCGATCCGGCAGTGCTCGGAGGAGCAGTACATGGGGTAAGATCTTGCCTCAGCCCACCATTCAATACCGAAAATGCTGGTCGGGACCTCCCGTTATTGGCCGTACCCACCATTTTCAGGTCGCCGATCTTTTTCCGCTTGTCTAACAACAACTCATCACCAGCACAGTTCTGAACAAAAATCCACCCAAAAGAAATCACAAAAAAGAAACAATCTTCAAATCCAAAACCCCTCGGCCAAAAACGAAAACCCAAATCTCTGACTACGCAATACAATTCACCAAACCCCGAAAGATTCGATTTTCGAATCCAAAAACGAGAATCAAAGAAGACCCAGAAAGAGAAAAAGGACAAAAACAACAAACAAAAAAATCTGAAACCACGAAGTGAAGGAGTGTGATTCAGATAAAGAAGCTTACAGTGGCAGGGCTTGTGGGCGTGACGGAGTTAAGTGGAGGCTTGTTCTGGTTCTTGGAAGCCATTTGAAGAGAAGGAGAGAGAATGATGGTGAGTTCAGCGTGGGCTCGTTGATTGTATTCAAAGCAAATGCATCGCAGCCGTTGCTTTACCTAGCAGGAATATGAGAGAGAGAGAGAGAGAGATCTGAGATTCTGAGACAGAAATAAATTGAAAATTAACAAAGAAGTTTAAAAAATTAAAATAAAATATATATACAATTCTCTGCATCAAGAAAATTAAATAAAATAAAATTGCAAAATTGTTATTTACTGTGGTGAGTAAGTGATGTCATGGAGGAGACAACAAGGTGAGTATCAGAATTTTGAATTATTTTGAAATGGGATGGAGCGGTGAGGCAAGAAAGAGTCGTTGGAATTGTGAAACCCCGAAACTGCCCTTTGATTTATTTTCCACTACCAAATTAATTTACTATTTATTGCTTTTTCTTAATTTGTTCTCTGCCATAATTATATCATTCTATGAACCGTAGCCATTTGACCTATGAAGAAACAGATCAATTAGCCTTCCTCTAAGAAGCTAAATACATTGTCACATTATATTGTGTTAAATAATATATACATAATATTAACGTTGAAATCCGAACTTGAGACCTTTACAATCTATTTATGTTATCGTTTTAAGTCAAAAAGATACAAATAATTAATTATTTATGTTGTGAAACACATGACAAACCCACTAAAAAATTATAAAAGTTAATTAACCCCAACAACAACAAAAATTGTACTTGCATATATTGTTTATATATATATATATGATTGATGCGCTTGTTTAACCCAATATCATATAAGCACAATAGAGAGTTCGACTTATTCTCCATGAGTTCATGTGTTAAGGAGGTTGTCCTAAAAATAATTAACTCCAAAAGTGTCTTGGGGTTTTCGGGTCTTGAATCTGAATTCTTAGAGTTTGTGTAACATACACACTGTTAATAGAAAATTTTGAATTTGTATATATGAGAAATTGTCTTGATAATCAACATGTATGGATAATCAAATAATATCTTTAGAGTGAGAGTATAAAGATAAAACTTATGATCTCTTACTCTAATTAAAAGGTGGCGACATTTCGTCGAGTTGTTTGTTATTGATGATGTAGGTCTGCACGAGTAGTAAAGTGGGATTGTACTTTAGCTTTTCAATTGTACCATTTGCAAATGACGAGTCGAGATTTGGGATCTCAAATGGATGAGAGCTATATGTCTTATAAGTGTTGACTGTTCTCGTGCAATCTTTATGAGTGTCGCGGCTTTGGCGATCTTTTCGTGTGTTAAGTGCACAGCCTTGTTGACTCTCTCGGGTGTACGAGCTTATCTTGTCTTCTAGTCTTGTACTATACCGTAGCCTTGTGAGGAAAAGAGGTCCTCGGGACCCACTCTTTAGGAGCTTCAACCTTAGGCAACCACTCTCTCGAGCTCCACCATATGTATGATGCATGAGTGGATGATCATGGATGCGAGTGCAAGGTGGGACGTGTGCACGAGGGGGAAACATTCATAAACATGACTAATGGAGGTTCATTGCTGCAGAAAAAAAATGGTTTTGATCGGACAAGTCGTAAAGGAGGCAAAGAGGACGATTCTAAGAGGAGGTGTGCACACTATATTTATGAAATGAAGGAATGAATTCGATGCAATTGAGTCGCGATTTGTTTTTTTACAGCAACGAAATTTTCGATCACGACAAAACTGTTTCTAGCCAACCATAGATGCTTAGTTGAGTTTGCAAGGTGGCTAAGCAGACATTAGAATCACCACGACCAAGCATTGTGGTTGCAACATGATAACAGTTTATAAGCTGCGATAAAATTTTGCATTGGGATAATGTTTTTCTGTAATGTGGCTTTTGCGTTGAGCCTCTTCAATAAAACTTGGGGGTATAGCGTGGAGCAAGCTCCTAAGGCTACCCCTTAGGAGAGCTCGCCTGATTAGGTTTGCTCTCTTGGATCACTAGTTGGTCGGGTCTTGTGCTAAATTCTTCTAAATCTTAAGTTGATCTTTAAGTGACAGGTTGCACTATCGTATTTGATCGATTTATCTTATGAATCATTTGGTAGCATGAATTATTTAGTACTTATATGCCAAAAGTAAAGATGCATGATTGAATTAAGTTTTAAACTTTTATTCCAATTCAAATTAAGACTCGAATCCCTAGATTGGCCCCATAATTAGCTAGCAAATCATGCCCTTCAAAGCTAAAATTATTCTTAGTGGTTCCTAAACCTAATGATGTGTGGTCCAAGAATTACTTATTATATAATAGTTAATTTATGTTACTTCATTTTACATTCAACACATAAATCATATATATTCCTTTGAAATTGTAAGCTAAGACCTAGAATTTAGCCCTAAAATTTTGAATTATTACATTTTGTCTAATGATTTAATCAACATTTACTCATCACTTGGTGTTTCAGTAAAAAAAAAGTAAATGATTGGAAAAAATAAATCCCATAAGTAGTTTGGGTGTTAAAGAAGTTGGTTTTGTAGTTGAAGTGAGTGAATAGCTTGGGGAGCCAGCAGCCAACTCTCACAAATTTATTTGGCTGTCTTTACTTTACTCTCAACTTTGCCTTCATTTTACGACTCAGAAATTGGCAAATTTATTATTATATCTGTACGGTTGTGGAATGGATGTTATTGCTATAACAATTCATAATTGTAAAACATTGTAAATAAAAGTGTACAGTTCCTGTTGTTCTAAAACTAATAGAATTGGTAGCAAATCATTCAAGAACAACAACAAATAAGAGTTAAGTATGCATGTGATTAAATAACCCAACAAGACCACCTAGAGGGTGGGTCAACGGGTAGAGAGTTGTTTCAGCTTAATTTGAGCTCTCGAGTTCGAGTCACAGGGAATAGTTGTTTTAAAACTTGGCCGGCTCGAATGAGGATTAGTTCGAGTCCCAGGGAATAGTTGTTTTAAAACGGCTAGATACACTTTTTTTTTCATGTTTTTTTTGTATTGAATTGAATTTTAATAGTTTGACTAGTTTTGAGTTTTATTTGTTTTTCATTATTTAAGTTTGTCTTTCATTGTTGGAAGTTATTATTATTATTATTATTTTATTATGAGCATGTGTATTATGCTTAGAAGTACTGTTGCTCGTCAGTTGACTTTGAAGAGAGCAAAAGCTAATCTGTTTGTTTCGCTATTGCAGTTAATATTTCAACCAACTATATAATAGTTGAAAGTTCGTATGAACAGTTGAGATTTGCGAATCAGGTTACTAGGGTAGTTGGTTCTATGTCAGGTATATGTTCATAATCGAGTCTATAATTCTCTATTGTTATTAATGAAATTGATGCTTCCTTCAACAACAACAAAAACCAACATGGACCATATTGCTCCCGTGTATTGACAGAATATATTGTAACTTATAGTATCTTATTGAGACGCCGGGTGAGGCCTCAAATATGAATCTCGATGTTATAAACATTTTATCAAATATGAATCTCGATGTTATAAACATTTTATATATTTTATAAAATCTCCAATTCAATCTTTCTATTATAGGATTTGGTAAGAAAACAGAGTAAAAGTAGCCATCTTACTACACCATAGAAGTTGGTAGCATTTCTAAATCTTTCTTGGTAGTCTTTTCTTTTTAAATATTTCATTTATGAATCCTTCTTCTTCAACCATTCCTAATCAAATTGACAACTCTCTTCTCTCTATGCGCGCGCGCACACACACCTTTTTGTTTACTTATTATTTTGGTGTCTTCTTCTTCAAAGATGTCTTGAAATCTTGACATTTTTCTCTCTTTTTTTTCATGAACTTAATTTATACTAAACTTGTTGCACTAAGTCTTGCTCTGTAAAGATCACACTACATGGTGATATGCTATCTCACCTTTTTTCCATTTTCTACACCTAATGGAACAAAGACTACACATCTCTTTTTGTCAAGTCTCTCTTGATGCTCATATCTCTCTTTCACGTCAATAGAAACCACGTTGAGATTGCGTATGAATTTTACGCAAATATTTTATTATTAGATTCAACTTAAATAACAGTTACACTGGAGTAAGTATAAATTTTCTTTACTTTTAATAAGAACCGGCCGGCTAATAGACATATATATTTTTATATGAAATGGGCTGAAT
>JAYMTA010003952.1:0-13353 GCA_036897625.1 Pelargonium cotyledonis | reverse complement strand
AATAATTTAAAGGCTGCAGACCTCTTGTGTGTCCAAGCTCTCTTATAAAAGGAGATGCTACTTCTTTCATTTGCAATCAACCAATCCGAAGAACTCTAGCAATTGCTCAAAGTTAGTTTTCCATCTTTATTTTCTTATTTTAAATTAGAGAGCAGCAGCTCAATTGTTTTCTTTTTAGCAAATGTTTTATACCAAAAATCCAAAACCCAACATGTTCTCCCTACAATGCCAGTTTTCAGTCCTCCAGGAAAAGTGCATGACTCCTTGCAAAACAAGCGGCAACTGTGGCGCATACCGGACCTATATTGAACCCATCACCATAAATTTCCTATTGAAAAGGAATTGTTGAAAAACATAAGACAAAACAAATGCAAGATACCTGCAGAATGCATATATCAACTTCTCCGCGAGTTGGCCAAAAACTACTAGGCCGGTTCTCTACTATGACCAATGGAGGCTCACTAGGTATTGTTGTGTACTGAAAAATTCTCTCAACTGATATAATTTTGTTCTCCAAATTGCAGAGGTTCCATATTACCCAAGCTTGTATCATGTTCAGATTAAGCCCATATGTCACAGCTAAACCAGCAATGCCTTTACAAGCACAAAAAGAAAAGGTATTGCTCATGCTAAAAAACTCATATAATCAAGAATAGGATCTTGGAAAATGACAGAAGCTAGGAGATAAAAACCTGGATCAATGACTCCTTCTGGAACAGAGATCAAGAATACCAGAGAGAGGCAAATGTAATACAAGACAACATATCCAAACGGCAACAAAGCCATTCCATTGCACCAGCAATATGGAACTTAGGCTGGTTATACGCATCCACCAGTTTCATATTTGCTTCTTTAAATCTCCATTCTTGATCAAAGCTCCTGATAGTTGCTGACCCGAAGATTGTTTCAGAAAAATGTTGTATAACAGGAGCTTTGCATACTCCCACCAACCGAGATAGTTCTCGTGCTGCAGGAATGTAATATTGCTGCAAAAAGTCTGAGTTGTGAGGATAACTCCACCAACGAATGTTCATAAATGGCGTATAGCACGATGAAATGGAATGTTACCTGATACCATATGCAGATTGCAATCACAGGAATGAAGATGATGAAGACCTGCCATGCAACCTGAGACATAACTGCAATGATTCCAAAGAGCTGGATCATTGAGAATGCAAATGTTTCAACTTGATAGGGGATGCTTAAATCAACTGCACTTTGGTCTGTAGAAGCCTGTTTCAAAAAAAAAAAAAAATGAGAACACACTACATTTTCCTCTTCAATATATAGAATCAAAGAGCACTAGATAAATTCTTTATGAACTTACTCTATTCAAGATCCGTCCACCCGGAGTGGAATCAAAAAACAACATGGGGGCACGAAAATGCACAAGTGCATTTTGTTGAAGAGTTGAGTTGCAGTCTTGTACCCAGCTGTTGCAAGAAGCGTGCTTCTCGCGAGAACGCAAAATGAACTTCCCATGGCCAAAGCCACATACACAGTCATTAGCATAGATCCTCCAACTGCAGGTTTAACATTCTTCGACACAGGAGTTGCCCAAGCCATCCAGTAGTTGCTTCCAATTTGAAGTAGCTGAAAGAGAATCTGTGCCAGGAATATAAAGGGGACCAGAGCTCCTCCATATGCTGTTGTGATATATTTCCAATACACTGAAAACCCGACCCTTCCTTTCTCTCTTTCTTCGTCTTGAACGAGCTGTCCTTTCTGCCCAGCTATCTCATCTACCTTACCATTTTCAACATCTTTGTTGTCTTCTTTTTGCAAATTCTTGCTGGTATTCCCATCTTCTTCGCCGATGCTTATTGTTTTTGAAACACGACCTGCCTCTACAGAATGATCAAGTGCTGACAAAGCGTCCTTGTGTGCACCCACAAGTTCCATAAAATCAGTTCCTGAATTGAGAATGTCATTGTACTTTCCGGCTTGTGTAATCCTTCCATCTTTCATAACCTAACACCAGAAATCATATACTATATGTTTAACCCATAGAACAAAAAGCTTGAAAAAGAAAAGGAAAAAGAAACTTTCCATTTTAACAGAAATCGTTAGATTCAAAGTTGCTCACCAGAATAAGATCAGCAGCAGGTAAGAACTCCATTTGATGAATCACAAAAATAACTGTTTTTGAATTCAAAAACCTCAGCAAACATTCCTGTCATGTTGAAGAGGAAAATAGTACATTTCTCTTAGTAAAGTTTTGTTGAGTATTCAGAAAGAAAGAAAGACAAATAAGCTCAATGGATATGCAAGGATAGCTAATCATCTCTTATTATATAAAAGTGGACTCAGCTTAAGAAAATATGTGTATATGCATTGCCTGAAACAAAAACTGAGATGCACCAATTACCTTGAAAAGATGAGATCCTGTATGAGCATCCACTGCACTAAACGGATCATCGAACAGATAAATATCAGCATCTTGGTATAGAGCACGCGCAAGCTGTATTCGTTGCTTCTGTCCACCTCTCAAATTGATTCCCCTCTCGCCAATAGTCGTCTGATCACCAAATGAGAGAATTTCCAAATCCTTCTTAAGGGAACATGCTTCCAGGACCTTCTCATACTTTTCTCTATCCGTCTCCTTACCAAACAATATATTCTCCTCTTTCTTGCCACTCTGGATACAAGCTGACTGAGCAACATAGGCCTTTGTCCCACATAACCTGAGGATCCCGGATATCTTGGGTACTTCTCCCAGGATACAGGAGAGTAAGCTTGACTTTCCCGAGCCAACGGTACCACAAACAGCAACCTTCATTCCATGGCACACTTTGATGTTTATATCTTTCAGTGTGGGATTAGAGGAAGCTAGATCCCAAGAGAAACTTATCTCAACTGCTGCATCAGAACTACCGCTTGGAATTTTGTCTATAACATCAGGGTGCAAGTCTTCGAGTCGAAGAAATGATACAATTCTGTCAAGGGAAACCTTAGTCTGAGCAATCATTGAGATAGTGTCAGGAAGGGTATATATTGGCTCTTGAAGAATCCTAAATGTTGCAAGTGCAGAGAGCAGCTTCCCTGATTCAAGTGGTACTCCTATAAGCATACAAGTACCAAAAGTGACCACAGCAACAAATGCAGGAGCACCCCAGAATACAGAACTTATCATGGCCAAAGTGTACACATATTTCTTCAACCATCCAGTCTCAATCTTCCTGAGCTCAACAATTTTGGACAGAAACTTCATCTCCCATCCCTGAAGCTTGAGAATCCTCATATTCCTCAAAACCTCGGATGTCGCTTTCATCCTATTATCTTTTGATTCCATCAACTTTTCCTGGATCTTCTTTTGCAAAGATCCCAATGGAATATTGTTAACATAACAATAACAGTCGCGACAAAAGTAGCAACGGATGCAAGGCCAAGATTTCTATACAGAATCAACAAGGCAAAGGCGATTTGCACAAGGACCAACCATGGTTGATGCATGTACCAACTGAAATCACCAATCCTCTCTGCATCAACTGTCATGAAATTGATGATCTCTCCAGTAGTATGGCTCTGCCTTGACTGGCATGAAAGGGTCAACCCTTTGTTGTAAATCATCGCAATAAGTAATGCTCGAATCCTAATCCCTACTTGCTGCATCCTAAACAACCAGTGCCTTTGTGAGAGGCACTCAACAATCTTTGCAAACAAAAATGAAGAAACTAGTATGTACCCTTCATTTTGGTATTGCCTCCTACCATTAAGGTAATGAACAAAGGAGTCAATAAGAAAGGGACCAACAAAAATAGCTGTTGTGTACAGTATTGCCAAAAAGGCTGTCAGCAAAATTTCTCTCCATGTTGAAAAAATCAGTGCTTTAACAAGCCTGAGTGTGGTCACTCCACTACTTGCACTGCTATATGACTCAAGCTTATTTTTGAACGCCGGGAAGGACCCGGCAACACTCTCAGAGCAAGCAAGCTGAGGAACATCCTCCAGGTCTAATGGTTTCTTGTTACCAACACTAATTAGACCTCCCATCCATGTGAAAGTTAAAAGACTGAGAAAACTAGCAGTGGAGTAAGGAGTGATGGTTTCATATCCTTTTGTTATGTCAGACTCAACTCCATTACCTAAACTAGACTGACCATTTAAAAGGGGTTCTTCAAGAGTATCTTCACCCACAAACTTCCCAAACAACCCCACATAAAAGAACAATCCAGTAAGGATAGAGACAACATCAGGAACTAAATGCTCAACAGTAAAAGCAATTTGCTTACTACAAAGACTGACAGAGCCAATGACAAGGGAGTTACAAGAAATGGAGCAGTAGAAACCCAACCAGACTCAATAAAAATGGAAACTTTAGTTCACCCGAATTCGAAAATTGGATATGCAGATACACACAAAGAGCACCCCAACAAAGTGTTCTGAGCACAAAATCCAAAAGGGTAACCACATTTTCATCCCAAATGGAGTAGCTCAAGAGACAAAACACAAAATTAAACAAGGAAACACACAAGCAACAAAACAGAGTGAGCTTGTGTAGCAAAACCTTATTGCTGTTTCTGAACCTCACTTTTGAGGACTCAGCCAGAGGACGACCCACATGAATTCTGTCCCAAACCCAGGAGAGAAACAAGGCTAGAAGTAGTAGGAGATGCAAGGAACCAGAAAAGCCACGGAGGAAAATGGGTTTTAGGAGAAAGTTGGTATCTGAGAACAGTAGTAAATGTGAGAACTTTGAAATGAGCAGCTTCTTTGGTGAATCGAGAAGACCTATTTGTGAGTGAGGAGCATAGAATCAGTACTGTGATTTAAAGGAGAGATGGTCAAAGGTGGGTTTGTGGGGCGTAAGTGAGCGCGGTAATCAAGATTTAGAAGACGGAGATAGCAAAGAATGGGAAGGATATTGACAAAAGCTTGGAGAGGACTGAGAAACAGAGACAAAGCACAATTCTCTTGCTCGGACGTACATCATCAAGGAGTTGACTTTGCCAAAATGAAGGTATAATTTAGTTTTAAAACTTATTTAATATCCTTACATTTTTTTTTAAAAAATGTTACGTGCATGAAAAGAAAGAAAATGAATGCATGCACAATCTGATAATGTTGCAACTTGCAAACCATAAAGCTAAACAATTGCACATACTACAAATGATTGAAGCTAAAACTATTTAGCATTGATGAATTTGCCAAAGTTGAGACTGGAAACAGTAAGATTGAGAAGCAGATTACTCTAACAAAATCTATCTCTTATCTTGAATTTATCCCAAGTTTATGCCATTAGCAGTTTTACATGGCTAAATTACAATGAAACCTATAAACTTTTATACCAAACCTCACTACCATATCAAACAGTAACCTCTACATTGTTATCGTCGTTGTCTGAAAACTTATATTTATTGAGCATTGCTTGATCCATTTTGGACAAATCATTTATCTGATGACTTCTCAAAACTGGAATTTGACCTCATAGTGTACTCTGCTACAAGTTGCGCGAACGATGATGACTTGTTTTCTAGCAATCTTGTTGGAGAATCATATTCCTCGATAAGCCCTGTATATGGGTGGATTAAGCGAAATCAAGAATTTGAAAAAAGAATAGCAACAAAGTCGAACAATTAATATAGAATGCAGAGACTTACCTTGCTCTAGAAGCAAAACCATGTCGCTGTCAAGAACAGAAGTTATTCGGTGTGCAATGGTTATGACAGTACAGTTGGTGAAGTGATGCTTAAGGGTTTGTTGAATCAGATTGTCAGTAGCTGTATCGACAGATGCCGTTGCTTCATCAAGAACCAAAACCTTACTTTTCTTAAGAAGAACACGGCCAAGGCATACCAGCTGCCGCTGACCCATACTCCAGTTCTCTCCATTTTCATTAACTGTAATGCACCCATACAATATGATTACAAAAAGGGTAAACAAGTTGGATTTCCTGAAATATGGGTTTCGAAAGTTCCCACACAACACAACTGACAAACTCACTCGAGTTGAGTATTGACTAATGAGTAGAGGAGAAACAAACCTTTGGAGTCTAATTTTCCATCTTTCTTCCTCACTTCATCCCCAAGTTGGCACTTATCAAGCGCCTAAACAATCAGAAAATTAGGAAAACGGGTACTATTTATCAAGAACAATCATAGAAAAGCTGAGACATTGATTCATCAAAAGATGTAACAACAGAGGAATACTTCCTAGTCAGATAAATTCAACTCACCTCCCAAATCTGTTCGTCTGTGTACTCTTCAAGCGGGTCCAGGTTGCTTCGTACAGTCCCTTCAAACATGGTTGGATCTTGGGGAATAATGCTCAATCTCAACCGCAAATCGTGCAATCCAATTGATGAGATGTTGATGCCATCAATCATAATCTGACCAGCAGCAGGTTCAACAATTCGGAAAAGTGTCTGTATGAGAGTAGATTTTCCACTTCCCGTTCTCCCTACAATACCAGTTTTCAGTCCTCCCGGCAAAGTGCATGTGAGGCCTCGCAACACAAGTGGCATATGTGGTGCATATTGGACCTATATTGAACACATTATTGTAAATTTCCAACTGAAAAGAAATAATTTAAAAACTCAAGACAGAATAAACTCGAAATACCTGCAGATCACATATATCAACTTCTCCGTGTGTTGGCCAAGAACTATTTGGGCGATTCTCTTCTATTGTCAATGGAGGCTCACTAGGTATTGTTGTGTACTGAAAAATTCTCTCAACTGATATAATTTTATTCTCCAAGTTGCAGAGGTTCCATATAACCCAAGCTTGTAACATGTTCAGATTAAGTCCGTATGTCACTGCTAAGCCAGCAATGGCTTTATAAACACGAAAAGAATATGTATTAGTAATGTTCACAAATATATATTATCAAGAGTAGGATCTTGAAAAAATTTAGACGAGATAAATACCTGGATCAATGACTCCCTCTGGAATAGAGATCAGGAATACTAGAGAGAAGGCAAACGTAATAGAAGACAACATATCCAAGCGGAAACAAAGCCATTCCATAGCACCAGCAACATGGAACTTGGGCCGATTGTACCCATCCATTAGTTTCATATTTGTTTCCCTGAATCTTGATTCTTGATCGAAGCTCCTGATGGTTGTTGACCCTGAGATCGTTTCAGCAAAGTGTTGTATCACAGGAGCTTTGCATACTCCCACCAACCGAGCTAGTTCTCGTGCAGCAGGTATGTAATATTGCTGCACAGTATCAAGTTGTGAGGAAACCTGATCTAATGAATAGTCATAATTGATGTATACAAAATGACACAGAAAGGCTCATGGAATGAAATAAATGTTTTAGAATATTCTCTAAAAGAAATAACAAAACTTGAAGGAATGAGCTATAAGAATTGATTCAATGAACTTTAAAAGAAGTCAACCGAAAACAATATGTGACATATGAACTTGTTTTATCCATATAGGTTGTGCAAGGTGAGACATGCATGCAGAACTATGCAATTCAAGTAAAAACATAAGACAAAATTCGAAAGGTATAAAGTTTTACCTGGTACCATATGCAGATTGCTATCACAGGGATGAAGATGATGAAGACCTGCCATGCAACCTGAGACATAACTGCAATGATTCCAAAAAGCTGGATCATTGAGAACGCAAATGTTGCAACTTGATAGGGGATATTCATGTCAACTGCACTTTGGTCTGTGGATGCCTGTTCCAAAAGGATGAGAAAGACAGGATTATTGTTAAAGTGAAGTGAAAATGCATATACCATATTTTGGCTTTCAAAAAAGCAAAAAAGTTAACCCTTACTCTGTTTAGGATCCGTCCGCCAGGGGTGGCATCAAAAAATGACATTGGGGCACGAAAAATGCACAAGTGCATTTTGTTGAAGAGTTGAGTTGCAGTCTTGTAGCCAGCTGTTGCAAGAAGTATTGCTCTCACAAGAACACAAAATGAACTTCCAATGGCTAAAGCCACATATACAATTATAAGCGTATATGATCCTACTACAGGTTTCACATCCTTCGACACAGGAGTTGCCCAAGCCATCCAATAGTTGCTTCCAATTTGTAGGAGCTGAAAGAGAATCTGTGCCACCAAAATAAAGGGGACGAGAGCTCCTCCATATGCTGTTGTGATATATTTCCAATACACTGAAAACCCAACCCTTCCTTTCTCTCTTTCTTCTTCTTGAACTAGCTGTCCTTTCTGCCCAACTATTTCATCTACCTTGCCATTTTGAACATGTTTGTCTTCCTCTTTTTGTAAATTCTTTACGGTATTCCCATCTTCCTCTGTGATGCTTATTTTTTCAGAAACTTGACTTGTCTCTACAGAATTGAGTGCTGATAAAGCATCCTTATGTGCACCCACAAGTTCCATAAAATCAGTTCCTGAATTGAGAATGTCGTTGTATTTTCCAGCTTGTGTAATCCGTCCATCTTTCATAACCTAACAACACATAAAATTATATTCCATATGTTCAACCCAAAGACAGAAAAGCAGGAAAAATCCAGTTTTTTATGATAACCAAAAAGAAGAAAAGGAACACCATTTGATTCTGAATTGCTCACCAGAATGAGATCAGCAGCAGGTAAGAACTCGACTTGATGAGTAACATATATCACTGTTTTTGAATTCAAAACCCCTAGCAAACATTCCTGTCACATAGAAGAAAGGGAACAAGTATGAATAGGTTAAATGGATATGCAAGGATAATTACCAAAGACCTTTCAAATGTTTACATCAGTAAATTGTATTAATGCATAATTTTGAAGCTAAGTTTTCATTACATGCAACAGCATTGTAAATCTAATTAAAAAATGGATCTAGCCTGAGAAAATATGTGTATATGCATTGCTTGAAACCAAACATACCCAAACAAATAGTAAATATGATTAGGATGCATTAATTACCTTGAAAAGATGAGATCCTGTATGAGCATCCACCGCACTAAAAGGATCATCAAACAGATAAATATCAGCATCTTGGTATAGAGCACGCGCAAGCTGTATTCTTTGCTTCTGTCCACCGCTCAAATTGATTCCCCTCTCGCCAATAATTGTCTGATCGCCAAATGAGAGAATTTCCAAATCCTTCTTAAGGGAACATGCTTCCAGGACCTTCTCATACTTTTCTCTATCCATCTCCTTGCCAAACAATATATTATCCTCTATCTTGCCACTCTGAATCCAAGGTGACTGAGCAACATAGGCCTTTGTCCCACATAACCTGAGGATCCCAGATATCTTAGGTAATTCTCCCAGGATACAGGAGAGTAAGCTTGACTTGCCCGAGCCAACAGTACCGCAAACAGCCACCTTCATTCCATGGAGCACGTTGATGTTTATATCTTTCAGCGTGGGATTAGAGGAAGCTAAATCCCAAGAGAAATTCCCCGCAACTATCTCAACTGCTGCATCAGAACTACCTTGTGGAAGTTTCTCAATGACATCAGGATTCAAGTCCTCAAGTCGAAGAAATGATGATATTCTATCAAGAGAAACCTTTGTCTGAGCAATCATTGAGATAGTGTCGGGAAGGTTATAGATTGGCTCTTGAAGAATCCTGAATGTTGCAAGTGCAGATAAGATCTTGCCTGACTCGAGTGGGATCCCCATTAAAATGCACGCACCAAAAGAGACAACAGAAACAAAGGTAGGAGCACCCCAGAATACAAAAGTTGTCATGGCATTAGTGTAGAGAAATTTCTTCAACCATCCAGCCTCAGTACTCCTCAGCTCAACAATCTTGGATAGGAACTTCATCTCCCATCCCTGAAGCTTGAGAATCCTCATATTCCTTAAAACCTCAGAAGTTGCCTTCATTCTTGTATCTTTCGACTTCATCAACTTCTCCTGGAACTTCTCTTGAAACTTTCCCAAAGGAACATTTGCTAACATAACAATAATAGTTGCAACAAACGCAGCAATGGATGCAAGGCCAAGATTTTTATACAAAATCAACAAGGCCAAAGTGACTTGAATAATGACCATCCATGGATCATGCATGTACCAACTGAAGTCACCAATCCTCTCTGCATCAACAGTCATGAAATTGATGATCTCCCCGCTGGTGTTGATCTGCCTTGACTGGCATGAAAGGGTCAAACCTTTGTTGTAGATCATGGCGACAAGCACTGCTCGAATCCTAATCCCAACCTGTTGCAGTCTAAAGAACCAGTGCCTTTGTGCCAGACACTCAATAATCTTTGCAACAAAAAATGTAGAAACTAGAAGGTACCCTTCATTTTTAAACTCCCGCCCTCCGTTAAGATATTGAACAAAGGTGTCAATAAGATAAGGACCGGTATAAGAAGCTACTGTATACACCGTTGCCAGCAAACCGGTCAGCAAAATTTCTTTCCAAGCTGAAAGAATCAGTGCTTTAACCAGCCTGAGTGTGGTCACTCCACTACTTGCAGTTCCATCTGACTCAAGCTTATTTTTAAAGGCCGGAAAGGACCCAGCAACACTCTCTGTGCTAGCAAGCTGAGGAACATCCTCCAGGTCTAATGGCTTCTTGTTACCAACACCAATTAAAGGTCCCATCCATGTGAAAGTAAGAAGACTAAGAAAAGGAGCACTAGAATAAGGGGTGACTGTATCACCCCCTTTCACCTCTTTAGACTCAACCCCATTACTTAAGCTAGAATCACCATTCAATAAGGGTTCTTCAAGGGCATCTTCACCCTTAAACTTCCCAAAGAACCCCACATAACACATAAACAATCCACCAATGACAGAGACCACATCAGAAACTAAATACTGAATAGGAAAAGCAATCTGCTTCCCTGACAGAATAACAATGCCAATGACAAGGGAGTAACAACAAATGGTAAAGTAGAAACCCAACCAGACTCTCAATAAAAATGGAAACTTTCGTGCACCAAGATTCGAGAATTTGGAGTGCAAATAGAGACAAAGAGCACCCCAACCGAGTGTTCTGAGCACAGAATCCAAAAGGGTTACCAGATTTTCATCAGACCAACCCTTTCCATTCCAAATAAAGTAGGTCAAGAGACAGAACACAAGATTAAACAATGAAACACCCAAGCAACAAAACAGAGTGACCTTGTGGAACAAAACCTTATTGCTGTTCCTGAATCTCTCTTTCGAACCCTCCCCATGACGACCCACATGAATTTTGTGCCAAACCCATGAGACAAGCAAGGCAAGCAACAAAAGGAGGTGGAAGGAAGCAGAGCAGCCATGTAGGAAAATGGGTTTGAGGAGGAAGTGGGTACCAGAGGAAAATGGTGAGTGAGAAAAGAAGAAGCTTGACACTGAAACACCCAGTTGCAGAGGCAAATCGAGAAGACCCATATCTGAGGAGATGGTTTCTGTTGAGAGTGAATACGAGAAAATGAAGAAGATTTTAGCGTTTAAATACGAGATATTTTGGGAGTTTGAAGAGAGAGAAGATGGTCAAAGGTGAGCTCCTTGAGCGTAGGCTAACGTGGTGAGCAAGACTCAGAAGACGGAGAGAGCAAAGAATGGGAGCGAAAGTGACAAAATCTTGGCGTTTTTCCAGGAAAAAGCGCGATTCGTGAAGATGTATAGAGAGAGGAAGAAGAAAAAAGAGAGAAAAAACAGAGTAAAAACAGAGTATAGTGCTCTGTTCGAGGCCATTACTATTAAACTCAAAAATCAAAATTGCGAATTGAAAAGTTAAATTGTATAGTGGAGAAACACAGAATCAGTTTCTTTTTTCTGATATTTGTATCTCAGTCTCCCCTGTATCTGATAAGATTAAAAAATAGTTACAAATTAATGTTATCTTTTTAAATTTAAAACTGTTGGAAATAGTGTATGATTAATATTTTATTTTATTTTCTGTTATAGATTATGTGAGCTAGGGATAGTAATTTGGGTATGAGTTAGCGGGCGGACACCCAAAAGTCGATCCAAAAAATACAAAACGGATTTGGTTCGGATTGGTTAACTTTTTTTTATAGGGTTTCGAACAAACTCAAATCGAATATGGTGGTTTGGAGTCTAGTCCGACTCCGGTGATTTGAGTTTAATTTTACAATAAATGAGAGGAAAAAAAGAATACGAAGAGTAATTATGAAATAGATTAGACATGAAATACTAATATATAATTTGGGTCAAAGGATAACCATATCTGTTGGGTACGATCCGGGTAGATGGGGTTGAGGTGGAGTCACCGAGTCGGGTTCGAGGATGGACAACCCTACTTTTAGATATAACATTTTGTTGGCATAATAAATTAATAATTTATTCTTTCAAATCATACGTTAGCAAAGACAATTAAGTATTGTGGTTTGGAGAAACCCACCCAGACAAACATGACGAAGTGATTGAAGGCTCAATTAACTCATGGGCTACTCGATTCACATACCAAATCGTAAACAAAATATTGACACTATCAAGTTTAGTCATAATGGCTAAAACATCTTGAATAATTAAACAAAACGCATTGAAATCCCTCTCGAAGAGCTCTACTACCGCTCATCGCCACCACCAGAACGTTGATCTGAAGCTCTGACTGAACCACCATCTTTCATGTCGCCTTCTTCTCTCATGCAATTACCATTCTCTGTCATGCGCACTCACCAATAAATTAAAAATAAAAATAAAAAATCGTCGACGTCTTTGTCGCTCTGCAAACCATAACAATACTTTGAAGTCATAAAATTTAACGAGAGTATGTTTGTGTTTGTGGACAATACATCGAGGTGGTTTGTTGACCCCACACAACCAAAAAAAGAATTTAACCAATAGTGACATGGTGAGTGGTGAGGCACAGCGCACCAAAAACAGGTATAGTGGGACGTTGGCTAATGATTAATAGTGTTGCCTTGCCCTGCAAGCCTGGTTTTTGTGGAATTTGTTTGTGTTTTGTAATAGTAATTGTTTGGGATACAAGAAAGTTGCCACCATTTTTCCACGGGAGGTGACAAATTCAAACCATAAAAAATTAAATCTACACCTTTTTTACCACTATGATAAAATTGTCTTTATCTTATTTTTTTTATTTGACTTTTTGTATTTAAAATCTTAACATGGGGCCTACAGTATTAATAATTACTCTATTAATTGAATTATAATTGTTGTAAAAAAATATTGAATTGTAATTATAATTTTTATTCATTAACAATAATTATTTTGTTAATCGAATTTAAAATTTTATTTGATTTCTTTTTCTTCTTCTTGCATACTAACTGGGTCCATCATTGCCACTTATTTTATTTTGCATTTCTTTAAGAGTTCATTAGGAGTTTTTATGGTATTCCAATTAAGTTTTTTTTTTTAATTTGGCGGAGAAATTATACGTTTCATTTTGTATAATACGTATAAATGGTAAAAGTCATATTAAAAAAAAACTTTAGTCAAATAAAAAATAAAATTAGATTGATTTGTGGGTTGATATTTCATTTCAATCGTTTTTAAGAGAGTTAATT
>JAYMTA010003951.1:0-13353 GCA_036897625.1 Pelargonium cotyledonis | reverse complement strand
TGTTGGCATTTTTATTAATGTGTTTTCCCATTATTAGATAGTGGGAAGTTGGTAGTTTTTCAATTATATTTTTAGTATAAGCTTTGGCCTATATATAGCTAGTTATGTTGCTTGAATTAATATGCAATTATTTTGAATGAAAATTAACTTGCATATTCTCAATTTTTCTCTCTTCCTACTTGTGTGTCATTGTGTGTGTGTGTTGGTTGTGTTGTTTTTGACTAAGTGCTACTGCAGATTTGATCTAACAACTTGCACTCGCAATGATCTTGCAGCATTTTTGGTTCGAGCTTTCGCCAACTTATGCGCATGCTCCTTTCAATGCAGTCACTCTTCGGCTACAATATGGACTCAATGTTGTTATACACAAACGCTAATCCTTTTAGAATCACTAACATATAATTAGTGCAGACAAATAAAAATTTATCTTAGATTTATTGCAGTTTAAAACCGTAGTAAAATACCGCAGCTAAAATTCCAAAAGAATGCATTATTGCAGTTTAGAACCGCAATTACTAAATGCAGATAAAAGTCCAAAACCATAATAGCCGGTTTGATACTATACAATATGCCTATGTTTACTTTAATTAAAATCAGAGTATGAGAATGCGGCCTACAAATCTTATGCATTATAAATTAAAAACAGAGCATGAGAAGCTAGCTCTCTCCCATTCTCTTCACATAAGAGATCGAAAGTTGCTTGTTCTTGTTATCTTTTAGACCCTACACAGTTTATGTAATGTACACAAAAAGATAAATATAATGATCTATAAATCTATAGAGTACAATACTTGTTCCAGAGGTTTATGATGAGAAAAGAAGCCACTTTTGAAGACTTGTTGGCCAAGGCACAAAAATCTTAGTTGAACATTCAATTGACTAATAGTCATCCTAGAGACTGGTTGGCCAAGGAAAAAGACACCAAAATAATGCTAGCCATCCATGTCTAAAACATTAAAATGGAATAAAAAGTTACTCATCAAATTATCACAAAAAATTGCACCAATAAGAGAAAAAACAATATGCTGATCAACAACTGAACCTTTTTTTAATACCACCAACTGCGTGATCAACTAGTAAAGAATTGTTCCAACTTAATCTGATGTCTCGAATTCGAGTTTCAACGAATGCAACTACGTTAAAAATAGGTGGGCACTACCAATTTCGACCCCCATTAGTAAAAGGAGCATGTGCATAAGTTGGCGAAAGCTCGAACCAAAAATGCTGCAAGATCATTGCAAGAGCAAGTTTTGCTTCTAGCATTGTGAAGTTTTGTCCAATGCATATCCGAGGACCCCAACCGAATGGAAAGAATGATAACTGATTCTTGGTTGCTTTCGAAATTCCTTCTGCGAAAGTATCCACTTTTGAAGACTTGTTAGCCAAGGCACAAAAATATTTTTTAATTTGAAAATATCCACGTCAGCATCCTGAGTGCGTATGCTTTGACATGTCATCAAATTTTTAAATTTTTAGTATGTGAATTGAGTTGTTGATGCAATTGCTCGGTCTCGGAAGAGTCTCTATATATATCTCTAGCTAATTCAGTGTTAGTTGCAATTCAATTTGCATATAATTGTTACTACTGTCACATTGTTACTAAAATCTGCAAACCAATAAAAATATCACACCTCATAAATTATTATTCATATCTTCTGCTGTGAATTTGTCTGATCCAAGTCATTTTATTGAGTTATTTTATTTTCAAAGGAGTCACATTTGCTCCCTAATTGCATGACATTGATTCCAACACTACAGTTTATGTAGAACAACATGACATCCATGTTGCAGTTGAAGCGTCAAGATATTGATAGGAGCATGCGCATAAGTTAGCGAAAGCTCGAACCAAAAACGCTGCAAGATCATCGCGAGAGCAAGTTTTGCTTCAACCATAGCAGAGTTTTGTCCAATGCATATCCGAGGACCCCCACCGAATGGAAGGAAGGATAATCGATTCTTTGTTGCCTTCGAAATTCCTTCGGCGAACCTCTCTGGTTTGAACTCTTTCACATCGTCGCCCCAAAGGTTGGGATCACGGTGGACAAAAAGTAGTGGTACCGAAACTTGCGCACCGGCTGGAATCGTCAATTTTCCGAGTTTAGTCTCTTTGGGCACATTTCTAGCAAGCTCCGTACCGGGTGGGTATAGTCGGAGCACTTCGTTGAGAATCATAGTCACCTGTGGAAAATTCGTTTGCATCAATAATGTAAAGAAAACATTCTATTGTGCCGCGTTGACCTTACAAAAATAACCATATCACATACTAGCCAAAATTCTAAAGAGAATGTCACAAATGACAATTTAAGTTATATATACTTACAATTTTTAGGTGGTTTATGCTTTCGTAGTCCGGCTTCTTGTCCCCGAAAACTTGCAAAACCTCTATCCTTGCTCTGTCTTGCCAAGTCGGGTTTTGGCTCAAAAGAACCATGGTCCAGTTGAGAAGATTTGCTGTTGTCTCTTGCCCGCCAATGTAAAATAACTTGCACTCCTCGATGATATCGCCAATACTCAATCCAGCATTTTTGTTGCTTCTATGATCTCGAATCTCCTTCTTGTTCGATTCCAACAATATGCCCAATAAATCGTCATTCGCAGCTTCTCCGGCCTTCATTGCTTTCTCTCTTTTCTCGATAATCCCTCGAATGAGAGATTCTACATTCTTGTGAATATCCTTCATCCTTCTGTTCATCTTCGTTGGTAAGAACCTGCAACAACTCACACCAACTATTATTAGCAATTTTCTAAACAACGCTGAGGCCGTCTGCATGAATCTTTCGCAACAAAAATTGGATACTGTGACGAAAATCTACCAGAGATATTTTTTCGTCACAAATTGTGATAGATTTGTGACGAAAATTTCTGTCACAGTGACAACCCAATCAATGACATAAATTTTTGTCACAGATTGCAAATTTTCTTGGATTATGTTAACGAAACTCTTTATGATTTTCTGCTCGTTTTATGAAAATGTACAAATACCTCCAACCCGGAACGTAAAGTGACCCACTCGCTTCAATGATAAGCTCAATTAATTGTTTTTGGAGTTTGAAGATCATTCGTCCTTCCTCATAGCTACTACCAAATGCTGTTCTTGAAATTGTGTCCGCGGTAAAATTTTCAAAAAACGGCAATATATCGATTTCACACGATCCCTTCTCCGAAATCAATCCTTCCCATTTGCTTATCATCTCGCTGCAGCTCGTATAAAATGCAGGCAACATAAGCTGTAACGAGGACCAACAAAAACAAAATTCATTAAAATCATGTATACAAGTTCGAGTCTCGATTGTTACGCTTGCTAATAAAAAAATAGTGAAAAGTGAAAACCTTGAGTTTCTCGACATGAAATGCTGGATTGATAATCTTTCTATGCTTAGCCCATTTCTCGTCCTCGAGGCTTGCAAGACCATTAGCTAACAATCTTCCGAAAGGATTTGAAAAAATGGGTTTCTTGAAGTCGCCAAATTTAATTAACAATTCCTTGAATTGTTCGGGATCCATAATATATATCCTTGGCGTCGGACCAAACCACATAAAACAATCCTTACCTGCGAACAAATAAGTCTAAAAACTATTCAAATAAACAGTGCTTATTTTAAAACGGAGAGAGGCAGATGATGAATATCTTTTCACATACCGTATTTCTCAATGTTGTGACTAAGGAATGGGTCGATGCGAGGCACAATATCATCAGAGAGGCTGATAGGTCTTGAAATGGCTTCTTGTCTCATCCTAGAGAACTCTTTCAAGTCTCCATAGAAAAACCTGTAAGGATTGCCTTTGAGGCCTTGTTTCTTGAGGAACCTCTCAAGCTTCTTTGGCCTAAACCATAACCAATTCACCATTTTCAGTGTCCGTGTTACCAAAGAAACCAAAACTATGACTCCTATAATTGAGCTCCATGAAATCTCCATCTTTTGTCTTACTTTGTGTGTGAGAAAGATATGAATGGTTCACTCTTTATAGAGCCTTTCTTCTTTGGCCAACACTTCCTAATAATTCCTAGGATGATATTTTTTATGACCCCTTAATGTTTTTTTTTTTTTTTTTTGAAGATTCCCCTTAATGGTTTTTAATTTATTAAACTACACATTAAATTATATTTAATACAAATTTAAGTACTCTTTAACTATTTTGGTTATATGTGTTTTATGGCTTTAATTCATGGTCATTTTCACACTCTCCTCATTTGTTTCAGTAGTTTAAAGAATAATGTCAGATACATCGTATGAATTATATAAATCTCTTACATGATTTTTCAAATCAAATACCCACTATAAGTTTACAAACTTACTCACCCGTCAGTTCTACACAAACGTTAACAAGTGCATAAGAAATTTACTATGATGATTCGACTTGATTGATAGCTCATTGTATGTTAGATTGATCTTGAATTAGAATACGGATACTCATATATATCATAGATGAATAAACTACTAAGAATACGTTGTATTTTTGGACAGGGATCGATATATTAATTATAGTTTGAATTTCATATGTTATGCTCTAATATATATTATCATATAGTTTAAACTTGTACTATGTTTTAATTTGCTTATGTTAGTATCTATAATTTTGTGTGAAGTTGTTTCCCAATTTGGGGGGTTTTTTTTTAACACATCATTTTTATCGTAATAAACACATAATTAAATATTTATCGGTATACTTCCGTACATTTATCTATGTGAAAATGAACTATTGTAAGGCAACAGTGAATTCTTACATATGCATCAACAACGTTACAAATATGAATATTCAGCGATTTAGGTTCGAGCTTTAGCCAACTTATGTGCACGCTCCTATCGCTATCCTCACTCTTCAACCACAATATGTGAGTCATGTTGTTCTACACAAATGCTAATGTTAGCTTCCATAGATCCGATAACAACATGTGCGTGAAATTTACTGAGACAATTAAATTATGAATGAAATTTAATGGAGCGCTTTGATGTGACAACGATTCAATATAAATCAAATTAATCTCACATCTTAGGTTATGATCTGATATTTATGATTTAGGTAATCTAAGCTTGTATTATGTTTTAAATTAGTCGTATTAGTATTCAAGTTTTTGTCAAATTGATCTACAAATAAAATTTTCTTTCGATAGAAAAGCTGTGCCAGTTAAATTATTAATTAATTGTGGAAAAAAAAAAGAAACAATATTTTATGTTAAACAAACTAAACTTAGTGAAAGTCCCACAAAATTTAATTGTTGAATATTCAACTAGTTTGCAATAATCCTTGGGACTTGTTGGGAAAAGAAAACGGTTCTAGAAAAAGGAAGACGATCTTGTCAAAGAGTTAGATACCAACAAAATTATAAGAAATGATGTTTTCATATAATTTTGGTACATATAAGTTACTGAAACCAATTGTGGATCACCGATTAATATATGACTATTTCACATACTTACCATGTTTGAGCACAAACATATTTATAAACGTTGTTGTGCTTGTGTCGTGTTTATGTTGAACAAAAAAACGTGTCTGAGACGTTAACACGGTTATTCCTTGCTTGTGTTAATCATATATTAGTATATGTGTTTCATTTCTATCTAATTTCCTTTTATTTCGTCTTCTATTTCTCGCCCACAAGTATATACTAGTTGTCCAAATATTTTGCCCCGAATTAGAACATGAAAGCAAAGAATTAAAGTAGCATCAATTACAACTAACGTGTCTCTCATTTTCTGCAAAGCCGACCAACATGATTATTAAACGTGACGTGTTAGTGTTTAATATTTGAACACAATTATAAAAGATCGATGATATATTAGCTTGAGTTATGCAACACATATATAACCTATAACATGAAACGAACATGACACGATCAAAACAAATTCTCATTTCTACTAAAATCCATCCTAGGGCTGGTTGGCCAAGGAAAAAGGCTCTATAAAAGGATGGCCTTTGAGTTTGTGATTGCCAAATAGTGAAAACACAAGCTAGCAGTTCACTTCTCTCTCTCTCTCTCTCTCTCTCTCTCTCTCTCAAAGAAAGACAAGAAATGGAAATTTCATTGAACTCAATTGTAGGAGCCATAGTTTTGGTTTCTTTAGCATTGACTCTGCAGATTCTGAACTGGGTATGGTTTAGGCCAAAGAAGCTCGAGAGGTTCCTGAAGAAACAAGGCCTCAAAGCCAATCCTTATAGGTTTCTTCATGGAGACCTGAAAGAGAGCTCAGTGATGAGAAAAGAAGCCAATTCAAGACCCATCAGCCTCTCAGATGATTTCAAGAATCGCATCGACCCATTCAATTTTCAAAACATCGAAAAGTACGGTACGTGAAAAAACAAAATCATTATCATCAAGAAAACAAGATTGAGTTGTGTTCTATATATATATATATATATGTTCTTGTTTCTTGGTTCAATATGTAATCAAGAACTCTAATGTGATTTCAAGAAGCCTTTTATGTGAAATTGGTACACTAATACATTAGTAATGTTCCAAAAGTAGAGTCTATTTTAACATATCTTGATGTGTATAGGTAAGAATTCTTTGATGTGGTTTGGTCAGACGCCGAGGGTGAATATTATGGACCTCGAACAAATCAAGGACGTGTTCAATAAGATCAATGTCTTCAAGAAACCTTCTTCAAACCCGCTCGAGAAATAGTTAGTTTCAGGACTCGTAAGCCTCGAGGACGAGAAATGGGCTCAACATCGAAAGATTATCAATCCAGCATTCCATGTCAACAAACTCAAGGTTATAAACTTTCACTCTTAAAATTATGGGATATAGATCTTTATGTTTTGTTGGTGATTGTTACAGCTTATGTCGCCGGAATTTTATCGGTGCTCGAGCGAGATGATAAGCAAATGGAAAGACTTGATTTCTGAGGATGGATGGTGTGAGCTTGATGTATGGCCTTTTCTTGAAAATCTAACCAGAGATGTGATTTGAAGAACCGCATTTGGTAGTAGCTACGAGGAAGGAAGCTTGATATTTCAACTCCAAAAACAACAAGCCGAGCTTGTCTATATAGCTTCCCAGTCATTTTACATCCCGGGATGGAGGTATGCATTAGCAGACTGACTATGAAAATGTCTAGACGTTGTTTTACAATAGTTTGTGCGACTTCTTGCAGGTTTTTACCGACAAAAATGAACAGGAGGATGATGAATATTGACAAGAAGATACAATCTCTCCTGCGGGGGATTGTCGATAAAAGAGTGGAAGCAATGAAGGCCGGAGAGCCTGCGAAAGACGACTTATTGGGCATATTGTTGGAGTCAAACATGAAAGAGATTCGAGATCACCGACACAACAAGAATGTTGGAATGAGCATCGGAGATATCATCGAAGAGTGCAAGATATTTTACTTCGCCGGACAAGAGACAACATCGGTTCTACTCAATTGGACAATGGTTCTTTTGAGCCAAAACCCGACTTGGCAAGACCGAGCTAGGGAAGAGGTTTTGCAAGTTTTCGGGGACAAGAAGCCGAACTACGAAGGCATAAACCCCCTCAAAATTGTAAGTCACCAGTTAAATAGTTCTAACATTAGTTGATTTCACAACACATTATTGATGTAAATTGAATTTCACACAGGTGACTATGATTCTCAACGAGGTGCTTCGACCATATGCACCGGTTGTCGAGCTTCTCCGAAACGTCTACAAGGAGACAAAACTCGGGAACTTGACCATCCCAGCCGGAGCACAAATTGCAGTACCAACTGCTTATGTCCACCATGATCCAAACCTTTGGGGTGATGATGCGAAAGAGTTCAACCCGGAGAGGTTCGCGGAAGGCGTTTCGAAGGCAACGAAGAATCAAGTATCGTTCCTTCCATTTGGTTGGGGTCCTCGGATATGCATCGGACAAAACTTTGCTATGATTGAAGCGAAACTTGTTCTTGCGATGATCTTGCAGCATTTTTGGTTCGAGCTTTCGCCAACTTATGCGCATGCTCCTATCTTTAGCATCACTCTTCAACCACAATATGGCACACATATTATTCTACACAAATGCTAGGGTTGGAATCAATATCACATAGAGTACTTTTCTATGAAGAAATAAAGCATTGCTAAGAACATAGGAATTATGTTTGAAACTTTATTTGTTGCTCTGTTTTTCCTCATGAATTTTTATCCCTTTGGGTGCTTGTTTCATTATTTCCTCTTGAAAATTATCTTATTAATGAGTTTTCTTGCCTATCAAATATACATAAACATATCTAGTTGTCACTTTTTTTTTAATACTGATTTTGTATATATCTCTGATCACTTCAGCAAAATAAGTAATTTACCACGGTTTAGAACTGCAGTCTGAAGGCCCATTTTTAAGCTCATTTGACTACAGTTTGAAACCGCAAAGGATATCTATAACTACAGTTCAAAACAATCTTGTTTTCAATTTTTTTTTATGGAATCTTTGTTTTAATTTTAAAATCATTGAAGTCGAAATTTCAGTTTCAATTTTTGATTTTTGACCATAAATTGACAGACAAAATTGTAAGCTTACATGTATTGACGGACAAGATTGCATATATGTAACTTATAAATTTGATACAATATAGACTTCTTCAAAATATAACTTATATAAGCTCAACAGAAGAATGTATAATTATATCTGTATCCAACAAAATAAAATGTATCATGCAAAACCAATGAAAATATCACAGCTCATAAATTATCACTCATACATTCCGTTGTGACCAATTTGTCCGATTCAAGTCATCTTATTGAGTTATTTTCTAATTCTATGATATCGATTCTAACACTACAGTTTATGTAGAACAACATGAGTGCCATATTGTGGTTGAAGCGTCATGATAGTGAAAGGAGCATGTGCATAACTTGGCGAAAGCTCGAACCAAAAACGCTGCAGGATCATTGCAAGCGCAAATTTTGCTTCTAGCATTGTAAAGTTTTGCCCGATGCATATCCGAGGACCCCAACCGAATGGAAAGAACGATAATTGGTTCTTCGTTGCTTTCGAAATTCCTTCTGCGGACCTCTCTGGTTTGAACTCTTTTGCATCATCACCCCAAAGCGTTGGGTCATGGTGGACATGAGCCATTGGCAGTGAAATTTGCACTCCGTCTGGTATCGTCAATTTTCCGAGTATGGTCTCTTTGTGAACAATTCGGACAAGCTCAACACCCGGTGGATATAGTCGCAGCACTTCGTTGAGAATCATAGTCCCCTGTGGAAAATTCATTTGTATCATAAATGTGTTACGAAATCAAGTAATTCGACACTTTCTATCAGGTGCAAGTCTCACATTTTTAGTTATTCTGAGCTTGACACGTGCACAATTACGGGTATTCTAGATCAATCATACTAACCAAAGTTCTACAAAGCATTACACAAACAAAAATACAAGTTGTATAAATACTTACAATTTTTAAGTGGTTTATCCCTTCGTAGTCCGGTTTCTTGTCCCCAAAAACTTGTAAAACCTCGGCCCTAGCTCGGTCTTGCCAAGTCGGGTGCTGGCTCAAAAGAACAATGGTCCAGTTAAGTAGAATTGCTGTAGTCTCTAGTCCGCCGATGTAAAATAACTTGCACTCCTCGATGATATCGCCAATACTCAATCCCGCATTTTTGTTGCTTGTATGATCTCGAATCTCCTTCCTGTTCGATTCCAACAATATGCCCAATAAGTCGTCATTCGCAGCTTCTCCGGCTTTCATTGCTTTCTCTCTCTTTTCGATAATCCCGAATGAGAGATTCGACATTCTTGTGAATATCCTTCATCCTTCTGTTCATCTTCGTTGGTAAGAACCTGAAACAACTCACACCAACTATTGTTAGCAATTTTCTAACCAACGTTGAGGCCGTCGACTGCATTAATCTTTCACTACAAAAATTAGATATTGTGACGGAAAACACTAAGGTGGCGCAGTTGGTTAATCCAACTGTGTGAGTGGGAGGAGGTCTCATGATCAATCCCCACTCTACACATCTTTGGTGGTGGTGTAAAAAACCACTTTAGTGTGGTAGAATTAGTCTCTTTCCTGAACACTATTGGTTTCTTGTATATATACAACTTTAGGCTGTTGCTTATCCAAAAAAAAAAAAAAAACGATATTGTGACTGAAATCTGTAAGAGAGTTTTTTTTTCGTCACACATTGTGACATAGATCATGTTTTATATCACAAACACACATTTATAGTTTTCTGCTCGTGTTATGAAAATGTACAAATACCTCCAACCCGGAAGGTAAAGTGACCGACCCGCTTCAATGATAAGCTCGACTAATTGTTTTTGGAGTTGGAATATCATTCGTCCTTCCTCATAGCTACTACCAAATGCTGTTAAAATTTTCAAGAAATGGAGATACATCGATTTCACACGATCCCTTCTCCGAAATCAATAGTTCCCATTTGCTTATCCATCTCGCTGCAGCTTGTATAAAATGCAGGCAACATAATCTGTAACAAGGACCAACAAAAAACAAAATTCATTAAAATCATGTATACAAGTTCGAGCCTCGATTGTTAAGCTTGCTGATAAAAAAAAACAGAGAATAGTGAAAAGTGAAAACCTTGAGTTTCTCTACATGAAATGCTGGATTGATAATCTTTCTATGCTTAGCCCATTTATCGTCCTCGTGGCTCGCAAGACCATTAGCTAACAATTTTCCAAGAGGATTTGAAGAAAAAGGTTTCTTGAAATCGCCAAATTTAATGAACACTTCCTTGATTTGTTCGGGATCCATAATATATATCCTTGGCGTCGGACCAAACCACATAAAACAATCCTTACCTGCAAACAAATAAGTTTATACACACTTATTTTAAAACAGAGAGAGACAGATGATGAATATTTTTTTCACATACCGTATTTTTCAATGTTGTGACTAATGAACGGGTCGATGCGAGGCACAAAATTATCAGAAAGGCTGATGGGTCTTGAAGTTGCTTCTCTTCTCGTCATGTAGCTTTCTTTCATGTCTCCATGAAGAAACCTATAAGGATTGGCTTTGAGGCCTTGTTTTTTGAGGAACCTCTCAAGCTTTTTTGGCCTAAACCACACCCAATTCAGCATTCTCAGTGTCCATGTTAGCAAAGAGACCAAAACTATGGCTCCTACAATTGAGCTCCATGAAATCTCCATCTCTTATCCTTCTTTGTGTGTGTGTGTGTGTGAGAGTGAGAGATATGAATCATGAATGGAGAGCTTGCGTCTTCACTCTTTATAGAGCTTTTCTTCTTTGGTCAACTCTTTCCTAGGATGATATTTTTTATGACCCCATAATGGTTAGGTCGTTTTTCGGGTTTTTTCTATTTTTTGGTTTTGGTGCGTCCCTTGTAACCGATTAGGGTTTATCCCCATTAAAATGAATGATCATTTCCGCTAAAAAAAAGTATTAGTGAATACAAATTTAAGAACTCTTTAACTATTTTGGATATGTATGTGTTTTTTGGCCGAACCACTTTAATTTTACTATATGAAAGGTCACTAACTGTGATGAAAATGTGAGAAAATTTTATATATGACACACACATTAGTAACAGAAAATAATAATAACAGAAATTGTGATGTGACAGTTCTGTCATAAATTTTATTTTGTGATTGAAATTTATAGATTTATGACAGAAATCATTCACTGTACAATATATGATTTGTTTTCTTCTACAACTAAACCAATATATACATGTATCATGTATGTGCATGTATATATATTAAATGCTTATATAGTATACAATAAATGCCTATATAGACTATATACGAAATTATAAAAGGAATTTGGATCCTTTCAAATAAAAAATCAAAGGAATTTGGACATTTTTCACTGCAATTCTCTTGGTTTGTATTTCTTCATTTCTTCTTTTAATTATTTGTGTAAACATGAAATGTAACATCTTGATTATATCAAATTACATTTTACTTCAACCAACTATACTTAAAAACATAGTCTCCAGTTTCACCATTAAACATGTACACGCCATCCTCCACAGCTTTCCATGTGCAGACGTTAGCATTCGATTCGCAATTACGTAGAAATTGTTTGTCACAATTAAACACGTTGAAAGATCTGTGCCCTCCGTCCCATGTCATATTGCAAGCGAAAAGTGTCGTGCGGAATATATTTATGCGAAAACCCCATTCGAACTCTCCTACTTTGTATTCAAGATCGCGAAAACCTAAATCGTTGTCCTTGGACCAGCAATGGAGGTGTAGGACACTATTGGCTAGGTAGTTATTTATGTGGACATGGTACTTTTTGGGAACAATTACAGCATTTGGAGAATTTCTTGTAGCTTTTGATGGCTCAATGATCAAACAAAAAAATAAAACAATGAGCATGAGATTATTAGGCCTTAAAGAAAGTTTCATTGTGCCCTAAGTTTCTTGATACTAATGTGTAGGATAATATATATACAAGAAGATAGAAGAGAAAATGAGATTGTTTAATTTTTGCGACTTCAATTACTTTTCTTTTCTGTAAAGTTATTACCGTATGTATAATTTATATAATGCATCGCATTTAATCTAAATACCTTATAAAAAAAAATATGTGTAAAGTTATTACCCTATAATGCATTGGATTTTTGTCTTGGCATTGACTAAAATTATAGCTTTCATGTATCATGATGTCATTGACTCATAGGCATTTATTGTACAATGGTGTATATGATTTGTATTCTTGTACAAACAAACCAATATATTCATGTATCATGAAAGTGCATGTATATATATTAAATGATTATATAGTATACAATAAATGCCTATATAGACTATATATGAAGTCATCAAAGGAATTTGGACATTTTTCACAGCAATTCTTGTGGTTTGTTTCTTATTAAGTGTATTTCTTATATATATTATAAATATGGGTTCATTGTTTTGAACACATTAATTAAGTTAGTAAATACGATAGACCCTGGTGCCGCCTCTCTCACGGCTAGGGTTTGAGTACAGTTGAAGCAGCATTTGGCGGTTTTGCCGCTGGAGATTCGTCTTCGGTATCGCTAAGAGACGCTGGAGTCCAAGCAACGCGCCGTCTTTAGTTCAAATCTGGGTCTTACCGGTAGTTTTCTTAGTTTTTTAATTTGTTTATTTAGTGGTCTGTTTTCTCTTGTTGGAAGTTTGTTTTTGCGTGTTTTTTTTGGTAGTTTAGATATGTCTTCCCTTGTTGGTAGTAGTTGCTATGGTGATTCACAGTCCGATACGAATAGTGAAGTCTGGGATAGCCTTGTCGGGTCTCGCGTTAGGACCCGAGACTTGCTATCTTAGAAGGTTTTGGTTGTTCTTGAGGCTCATGATATTGTTTCTAAAGGGTTAGAAATCAGGAATGTATGAGCTAGGGTTTGCTTTGGTTTGTACGTCTATGTCTGGTTTAGTTTGAGTATATTAGGATATCTAATGTATTCAATCTTTGAGGATTA
>JAYMTA010003950.1:0-13355 GCA_036897625.1 Pelargonium cotyledonis | reverse complement strand
GATATATGTGTGTGTATATATATATATATATATGCACACACACACATATATTAGTTGATATTAGTGAATCTAACAAAGTTCTTGATTTTTTTTTTTTTTGAAGTACTAGTCTTTCACTTTTCTTTTTATGAACATGACATTATATTATTGTTATACATTTTAGATTAAATTTTAAAAGATTGCAAAATAGTTTTTAGTGGGTACATGCCATCGAAATTGATATCAATATAAAAAAATATATATCAAAACCATCAAGCGGGTCGCCAACGGTAAGAGGTTATTCCAACTTAACTTGAAATCTAGTTCGACTCAAGACCCATGACATGCAGTTGCATTAAAATTTAATAGGGAGAACTTTTTCGCCTTTGTAGTCCTACAGTCTTATGAGGATAAGCCTAAGAGTAATATAACTTAAATATCATGATCTCGTTTAAAAATTTCATGGTTAAGAGCCAGAAAAAGAAAACATATATATAAAAAACAGTTAGTTTATGCAGACATGGATTTGATGGGGTCCACAATCCACTTACCATGTTCAACCTCTCGATCCTTCTTCTTGGACGAAGAACTCACCTCCATGCATGGTATCTCTGTGTTTGTGTTTTTTTACGGTTTCAGAGTTTACAGTACGCTTCGGTTGGTGCGGTTCTACTAAGGTTTGTAGATCTTCGAACCGCGAGCTGAGCCCGACAAAGCACAGATGAAACTGTAGCGTGACAAATTCTTGGGTGCAGTTCTGTCGCGGTTCAGTTTCGATCTGTTGTCAGGCTATGCAAGCGGTTAATGAATTAAATAATTAATGTCAAAGTCCCCTAAGGGATGACGCAATGGTCAAAAACACACATCTCCATGTGAGAGGTTGTGGGTTCAAATCTCATTGCGTCTGGTGGGGTGGGGTAGGGTTTAAAATGGAGAGCTGTCTCCTATTGTGTAGCTCAACTAGTTAGTTTTTTTTTTTTAAAAAAAAAAAACTCGACTAACAAAGAGTATAATTGGGGTTGTAATCATTAGCCTTTAGTTGTAAAATGTGGAGCTTATGGTGAACTCGCAAAAATTGCTCTTTAGGTTTCAACTTGCCAGTTCATATATATTTAGGACCAAATCTTCAGCTTGAGGCTCGAGGTAGAGCTAACAGTTTAGGCTTTAGTCGTCTGTTTTCATGGTGGAGTAGAAAATGTCTAACTTGAATCCGATTTAAGAGGTGTGTAAATTTCATATCGGATTTCGAGTTTTGAGTGTACAATATGCAGTTTTGTACATATTTGTCCGACTCCTATTTTGAGTGAACTGAACCCTAAAAAATGCAAATAAAGTTTTCAAAGGGTTCCGTTCAAATTGCTAGCTCGAGGGTAGACTATTCCAATAGAATTTATCAAGACCCTTAACTAAGGGTGTTTATGGACGGATTAATCACCCGTGGCCCTAATGTAACCCGAACCCGCGTCGGATTGAATTTTTATGGGTCTTTTATACGCGGTTTGCAGGTCAAACGTTGGACCGATAAGCCCATTTGTCATGAGCTTTTATGTCGTAACTGAAGCCTCATTGGTATGTTGAAGCCCATGAGCCCAAGCAGACTACAAACGACATCGTTTCACATATAGAATTCCAATTTTGTTCCAAGAAGCCAGGATCCAGACCCAAAAAAACGAACTCCCACGTGGCGCGCTCCTATTGGTTCAAACAACATAGAACCTTCTCTGATTGGCTAGCTTCGACCGAGAACACGTTGCGAGACGCGAACGAAGCAAAGCAGTTGTTTAGAGACTGTGGCAATGGTGGTGGAGCCAAGTCGTTGATTCGATTCACAGTTCCGTTTCGGACGAACCAGAGATCGGAAAATCCACACCGAATCGTGGAAGGAGCGATCTCAGGACAAAAAGCTCAACGAACGAGCAAGATCTGGTGCTGGAAACCCTAGGTTGATTTTGTTGAACATTCGGAGAGATCCGATTCTCTCCTGATCGCAGCATTGCGACGAATCTGATCTTCAATGGCGCAGATTCTTGGAAACAAGCTCCTCTCTCTACTGTGCCTTCTGTGCTTAGCTCTACATTCTATCGCTGGGTATGAATCTCACTCTGTTTTTTTGCTCTTCATTTTCTCTCTGGTGTATGCGGAAATGGAAGAACGTATCTGCTTTTTTGTGTGTTTGAATTTCGGAAAATTGATGCAGGCAGAGCTATTACGATATATTGCAAGTGCCGAAAGGTGCTTCGGAGGATCAGATCAAGAGAGCGTATAGGAAGCTGGCATTGAAGTATCATCCGGATAAGAATCAGGGAAATGAGGAAGCGAACAAGAAATTTGCTGAAATCAATAATGGTACATTGTGTTCTATTCTGATTTGTTTTCTTCTCTCTAATTTTGTGGTTTTCCATTTTTGGTTAATTTGATTAATATGATTTATAGCATATGAGGTGTTGTCGGATACCGAGAAGAGGAGTATATACGATAAATATGGAGAGGAGGGGCTGAAGCAGCATGCTGCAGGTGGAGGAAGAAGTGGTGGAATGGGAGGAATGTCTTTTCAAGACCTATTTGAGTAAGTTTGTGTTTCGTTTGATGCATTGATGTATTGGCACTGATGAGCTACTATAGTTTCGAACAGAAATTGATATTATTAGAAAGAAATTGAGAAATCAGAGTTTGAATGATGTATGAAATGAAGACAGAGAGCAGAGTTTTTCTTTTTGATGCATTCGGATTGCTGGCCTTGATGTATTACTGCCCATTATAATAAGATTCATCAGCAGCAAAATGAATTGAAAAAAAAGTCATAATTCAAATCAACACAATGTGTGTGCGCGCGCATGTTAGCAAGCTATCCTTTTGATGCATTGTTATATTGGCATTGATGAGCTCATATAAATTAACAATATTAGAATAAAATGAGAAATCGGAGGTTGAATGATGTATAAAATGTAGTCGGAGAGGAGAGTTTTTTTCTTTTTGATGCATTCTGATTATTGCGTTGATGTGTTGATGTACTTTAGAGTTAAATTTTCCAGTACACAAACATGAATACATTTGTATGTTTTGTGTGCACACGTGTGTGTGTGTGTTCTTTTTGAATTATAAAACTAGTCAACTAGACATTCGTGTTTCATGATTCCATTACTGTCCAGAACCTAGGTCAGATGACTACATTTACGTTAGAAATGCCGTTTATTAGACTGTGAAATCAAAGGGATAGGCTCGCATGTGATAGGGATTAATATTGGGCTTTCAAGTATCGGTTTAAGTTTTTAGTTGAGTTGGTCCTCCACACTGTCAAAGGTGTTCCTTTATTTGGTTTTGGTTACCACTCTAGGATTGACACTTGACGGCATTTGAAGCTTTGCTCGTAATAGTAATACTGACATCTTGTGAATTTTTTCTCTTTCCCCTCAATTCCAGTCTCCTTTCATTTCACTGATAATGGTTGTTTTCTAGTTTTTTCCCTGGTGGAGGTTCCAGGGAAGAGGAAGAGAGAATTGTCAAGGGCGATGATGTAATTGTTGAATTGGAAGCTACACTAGAAGATTTATACATCGGAGGTACACTGAAGGTAAAATATATGAATAGAATTGATTAGCTGGAAATTTTGTCCCTGTAACAACTAGTGATGACCTGCTAACTTAAATGACTATTGTCCCATACTGTCTGATGAATGAAATGGGTCGCAACCCATGTTACAGGATATTATGCTTTATGCATTTCTATGTACATGACATTGTAGTTAGTCCTGTTCATATCATGATGGAACGTAGCTCATTCTTTGTTCTAGAAATATCTATCATGTACAGTCTAGCTGTACGAAGCTCTCTTCAATATGCTTACCTGATATAGACTGGATATCGTTTAGATTAGATTTTATGTTTAGGATGGGATTCAAGATAGGGAATGGGAATGGGAATGATTGTTATTGTTTGGGTTCCTTGTTTTGGTTCTTAGTAATACAATATTGTCAGGTTTGGAGGGAGAAAAATGTCTTAAAGCCAGCTCCAGGGAAGAGACGCTGTAACTGTAGAAATGAGGTTTATCATAGGCAAATTGGTCCAGGAATGTTTCAACAGATGACTGAGCAGGTAATCTCTCTCTCTCTCTCACACACACACACACACACACACACACACAGAGAACTAACAAAGAAAACTAAAAGGAAGCGATGGTAATGATTTCCAGGCACTCTTGAGTCGAATATCATTTACCAACAAGGCTGTCACTTTGTCTTGGTAAATTATTTTTTATTTTCTTTCAGGTTTGTGAGGAATGCCAAAATGTCAAGCATGTGCGGGAGGGATATTTTGTCACTGTCGATATCGAGAAAGGAATGCAAGATGGGCAAGTAAGTCATGCAAAGTAAATCTAATAATTATTTCACTAGCATAGCCAGCTTAAGTGAATCTTATATCATGCATATTGTGGTTCCAGGTTTTACAAAAACAATCCTAATCACCTTAGAACTTGCATTACTTATGGTAGTCTGTTTTTTACTATTCAGATGGTGTTGAGCTTAATGAATTAAAGTAGTACTCCTCATTTCCAAAATGAGTGCCCACTTTCCCATATTTGTAAAAATTGAGGATAAGTTAGATTGCACCCTCTCCCTTATACCCTCATATGCTTGCTACTCATTTTGGGACAGTTTTTGTTAGAGAAAGTGGACATTCATTTTGGGATAGAGATGATTAACTATCTAGAGAGGTTTTAACTGTTGTATATTTGTTATGTTTCGTTACTTACGGGATTTGAGTTTACAGGAGGTGGTTTTCTATGAAGACGGTGAGCCTATTGTAGATGGGGAACCTGGAGATTTGAAGGTAAGTCTTTTGGCAATGGTTTTGTGATTGTGTCCTTTACAATGTGCATAGCTATAATCCCCACTTCTTTTGCAGTTCCGTATTCGTACAGCACCACATGATGTCTTTCGAAGAGAAGGCAATAACTTGCACACTACTGTCACTATAACCCTGGTAACTTGTCTTCATCAGCATCACTTTTCTTTTTTTCTCCTTCGCCGTATTCTTGTTTCTTAATATTTTTAATAGAGCCAGTAATTCGTACATGTGTGTCGTGCTCATGTCGTGTTGAAAGTTGATTGTGTGTTATACCACAAACACGAACAGGACATGCTCAAATATTAAACATGAACACTACATGTTTATGAACACATACACAAACCTAACACATTTAACTAAATAGGTTGGGTTGCAATACGATTAGCACGACATGACCTAACATGTTATGCTTGGCATGACACTCCCACAAGATTAAATATCACAACTTCAACCTATTTAGCATAACATTGTTGATTAGCTGAGGCTTTTATGTGCAAACTTACAGTTATAACTCCGAAGTGTGCGTATTGGGCGTGTCATAACACGATTACTTAATCATGCATGTGTATTTTTATGGCTCACATGACCAAACACGCTTATTTTGTGTCGTGTTTGTGGCATGTCACGTGTTGAGACTCAAATTGTCAGCTATAATGTTTAAAAAGCAAGCATTAACACTCATGTAATTGCTGATCTTTTCTTAAGGTCCAAGCTCTTGTTGGTTTTGAGAAGACCATTAAGAACCTCGACGACCATTTGGTGAACATCAGCTCAAAGGTAAATAACTAAACATGACCATGTTCTCGTGATCTTCATTTTTTAGAAATATCAGTCACTCAATTAGCTGGGAAATATCATTTGCTCAGGAAATCACCAAACCGAAGGAAGTGAAAAAGTTCAAAGGAGAAGGAATGCCGGTGCACTTCAGCAAGAAGAAAGGCGATCTATACGTTACATTTGAGGTTCTATTCCCAACTAAACTAACAGAAGAACAGAAGACAAATATCAAGGCAATTCTTGGTTAAGGTATTCAATTTAGGTAGTGTTCGTATTAGAATTTTTGTTTAAAAATTAGAATGGGGAATGAGATCGAGACTCATTCTTTATCATGACTTTAGAATGAGAATCACATTTTCATTCCAATTTTTTTAACACAAAAGCTACCTAAATGTTTAGTCCCAAAATGTTCGATTGTAACGCGATGAGGCTATTATTATAGGAAAAATCAGGAAGCCCTGAGATTTTTGTTCCCATCTTGTCTTCTCTCATAGAGCTAGTTTTGGCCGATTTGAAGTATAATTTCTCTCTTGAATCATTTTATGTATCACATTGAGAGTTAATTTTATATATCGCATTGGAGACAATCTTGGTAAATTGCTCTAGGCTTGAACTTCTATTTTCATTTTTCACAAAAGAACGAATCCGAGGGGAAACACAAGGAACCTAGAGGCTTCAATTTAGCTCAAAAGATCTATATTTCAAATCGGCGATACAAGGATTTGCCTGCGTAAGGCTCCCGAGTAAAGTTTTTGTATCTCTAGATGGAAAAAAACAAAAGGCTATTTGATGATCTCCTGTATCAGTCTAGCATTGCGAGCTTTTCTTCGTCTGTATCAAACGCCTTCCTCGCCTGCTTCAGCTCCTCTTGCATCGCCAGCAACTCAGTACAGCGGTTCAGTTTTGGCAAGTCCTGGCATGTCAATGAGTTACGTACGTGTCAGTCTATTGTGTATGGCATCAAAGACTTTGACCGACAATGGTACAATATGGAAATCCAAATTGCAAAATAGACGTTCCATGTATAAGTGCATATAGATCGTTAACCAAAGGTACCTTGCGCACTTGGTACAGAAAATCCTCAACTGATAGCTTTCCCCGTTTCGTCCCAATGTCTTGGGCTTTATGCGCCTGCAAAATAAATACAAGCAGACGATTCCTTATACGAGATCTTGCTATAAGTGGGACGTGATACCTTGTGTTCTAAGAAACTCACCAAATCTGTGACATACTCCACGACAATATCCTCCACAAGTGCCACGCTTTCGGGAAGTGGCTGATTGAGCAAAAGGAGAACATCAAAGTTAGAATATTTGTATCTTTAATCATTCCCAAGAAAATTCCATTTTTGGCCATAAGTATACAATAAGACTGTTGTTGAAGCAAGTAATGTGAGAAAAATGGTTGAAGCATGAACTAAGATTCTAACACAATTGTAATAGAAATCAAATTCAAATAGAGCCACAAGCTGCGTGATCTTGTTTACAAATTTTCAAATATTTAAGGTTTGAACCAAGCAATGGATAAAGTATTCTGTATAAACTAACGAGTTACATCACCACATTTCCAAACTTTCAACAATTCTCACTCTCATTCGCATAAGAATTTTCTCGGCTTGTTTAAAAAATCCAATTAAACACAGATTCTTGATGTCTCTCTGAATATTTACTTTATCTAACTAAACACAACAGGAGCAAAAGTATCTACCGAGAGTTATGGACTTGCAAATTATACATTCTTCACGTATTACAGGTCACAAAAACCGAAATAGAGAGATAAAATATCAGAAGTACATATTTGCTGACATAAAACAAACAAAAGTTGTGTGATATTAAGTGCTACTTACATTAGGATCGTCTCCGAAACCATACATCATGTGTTGCACTGTACCAAACAAGAAATGAGTTGCACATAAATATGAATCTTCACAAGGACCTATAAAAACAACAGCAATTGCACGTCTACTTACACTCTTTCTGAAATACTCCTCGCTTTCGCTTAAATGAAGCTTCTGTCGGCTGTGACGATCCACCTTTAGATTTTGACGAGGACCCTGCAGCAGTATTGCTCATCCTCTTCCCAAAGTAACTTAACTTACAAAATCTTCGCGAATAGCATCAAAGCCGTAAAAAAAACACAATATTACATTGAAATCAAATTAAAGAGATAACAAAGCTGAAGCAAAACAAGCTAATAACTCTACTTCATAAAGATATAGAATAGAATGAAAAAACTAATGGAACATCCACAATTGAAGCAACACCAGCTAATAACTCTACTTCATAACGATTTGAGCAGCAACAAAATAAACTAATGAATCTTCAAACATGAAGATACTTTCAAAATCATTGCTATTAGCATCAAACCCATAAAAAGTCACAAGCAAATGAAAGACAGCAAAATTGAAGCAAAACCAGCTAAATAGCAACACTTCATATATATAATAGATCTTTCAATTACTATTAGCTCATAATTCACAAATCCACCTCCTAACTACCTACACCAACAATGATGTTTGACATAAAATTGTTGTTTTTTACTAAATCCCCCAATAACAATGATGTTGGGTCAAGGGTGCAATTTCATTAGTGTTAAAACCCCAAATCCAAATCCAAATCCAAATCCAAATCCAAAACCAAAATCATCGACAATGTCGAACTCCTCTTTTACTATATAATTCAGCTAAAATGATAGCAGATGCAAATGCAGATAGTAGAAATTGAATGACCAATCTGAGAAATTCAGAATTCAGAAAGAGCGAATTGTAAACCCTAACCTTTTTCAATTTCAAATTTACTGACCGATATTCCAATTCGCGAACTTTTTCCGGTGACTGCGATATACGTATGTATTTATATGCGAATCGTCAGTAATTGTGTCTATTAAACTGGGAAATATGTCTAAGCTCTGTTTGGTTGTTGAGAAAGTGAAGGAATCGAAAAGAAAATCGAATTAAGTCGCGACGTGGGGCTGAATTGATTTGCTTTGTATGGGCTCGATTTTGGGCCACAATGTCTCTTTGAGGCCCATAATAGTAAAAGCCCACGTTCAAGCACATGTGGTTAACAAGAATCATTGCAAAATATTATTGAGACTAGAGTTCACACTTTTTATCCGAACTCACGAACACTACAAATTCAATCCGCATTCTTACAGGTTTGGATCGCATAAAATATACCTGACATTCTCGGGTTGGGTCAGACAATGGATCTCATAGACCCGCACATTTACATATAAACACCTCAAATATGATCTAAAAGTACTTGCACTTCATTTTGGATTTGAATTCGGTTTGGGTCTTTTCAGTTTGAACCCGAAAAGTAATCCAACCCAAAATTTGAATTATCAACTCTAAGTGAAACCAAATGACATATTTTTGCACCAAAATGTGGCGTTTTTCTTTGTCTACAGTTATAAACACAATCATAAGATCAATAATACATCGTTTGATAACAATGTCAAATAAAAAACTTCTAACAAGACTATTATGAAAAATTGTATGCTTGAATGGGCATCTGTACAATAATAAACAATAACCCTATTTCTGAGGGCAAAATAGTAATTTACATAGCCATAACACCTCATTGAAGAAGTTATTGTTTCCCACCGGAGATCTCAACCTCCAGTGGCAAACCACCCTCTTTAAGGTGGATTTTACTTTTCAGCTCTTTTAAGGAGCAAAATCAAAATTTTACCAAACAGACAACTGCACATGTGGCATGAAACTTCTTTAAAGTAGTCCTATGTGGCATCTTCTTAAAGGATGACAGTAGAGAAAACAAACAAGGCCTAAGACTCTTGAACTCATTTACCGTCTCTATTTTTCAAATTTGAATCATCAACTTATAGAATGTACATGCTAGTGTGGCATTGATTAGAAGAAAAAAAATGAAGTAGTACTTGAATCATCAAATCAACATCAATGATGCATTGGTCCATTTCACTCCCAACCACTTTGGAATGCTTTTAATTTGGATGGGCACATCGTCATCATAGGTCTCCTTTCCCTCCCCACTCCCCACTCCCCACTCCCCACCTCCAAGTAGTATGGGATGGGTGCTATTTGAAATAGCCGGTACGTTGTTAAATTTCTTTTAACGATGTGCGTGAATGTGTTAAATCACTTGCTATACAACACAAGTTATTGTAATTATCAGGACGGAAATTTAAATAAATGTATAACTTTAAATGAAATTTTGTAATAACGAGAATCATATGATTAATTTAAGAAAAAAAAGTTGTTTATACAAGTTATTTTAACTAAAAAATTGTATACATTATTTATAAAAATGTGTAAATTAGTAAGTTTAACGAATTAAATTTTATGCCTGCGAGGGATGAAGAAAGGTCGACCCTATAAACCAACACACATTTATTTTGGCAAGAGTGAGAAAATAATGGATTTTCTCCAAGTTTGGTTTTCTACAAACAACCAATCTTTTGTTTGGTTACATAGAAAGTTGGAGGAAGAAAAAGGAAAAGAAAATTGGTATCACATTTTGCAAATCTAAATGACCTAACCATTTATTTGTTCAATTAACCTAGTTGACAAAGACAATCTTGACATTTATATGATATTTTATTCAATATGTGTTAGACTCGAGCTCTAGATTGACATGTCCATTTTTGGTTTATTCATAAATCTCCTGCCAAATTTTAAGTATGGGTGATAATTTGAGTTTTAGATCAACATTAGTTTTGATCAAGCTAAAAATGTCTAAATTAAATTCAACTCACAAGAGAAGTTCAAGTTTCAAACGCAAAATATTTGGCCGATTTATTAAAAGAATTGATTGATTATTAATCCACGACGTTTGTATCTAAATCATCGACTCTAACCCTATGTCTTAAACCAAATTAAAAATCAAAATATATTTTGGTCACATCCAACCTTTGAATCTATGAACAACTAAAAATTTTTTGAAAAGGTTTAATTTATAAAATAATTTAACAGAATCCAACTTTTACACTATTCATTTTAGGATTTTCCTTCATTTTATTTATAGAAAGCTTGGAGCAATAAAGAAAATACATAAATAAATAATACTATCAAAAAATATGTTTGGTTCGTTGCATCTAATAGAGTTCTCCATTTTATATACACGACATGTGTTTCCACGTGTCATCATTGGGGACGCGTGTCGGATTGGACACACGCGGCGAGTGAATTCGGCGAACCAGCTGAAAGGATATGCCGACACGTCACTGACTCTGGTCTGTTCCATCTGACGTGGCAAAATCCAAGGAGGGGAGCGTGGGGTTCACTGCCACGTCATGCACTCTATTTCGTACGAAACTCGAAGTACATCACTTGACAGAAGCCGACATTTGGAATCGTTTTCATGTGAGAGAGACACAATTGCCTGAAAGCCAAGATAAAAGCACATGAAACGGCACCGTTTATATTTTATTTTAATATTTTTTAGCTATGAATTTGGATTAAGATGAATTTGACGGGTTTTAAACTTGTACGTGTAAAATGTATGGGTTTGAGTGAATTTGTTTCTCATTTTGTTTTTAAAATTGGTCAATTCTTTAGTACACTGTAAAATATTGTAAATTTCGAACCACTAATTAGCAATATTTAATTATTGAAGCAATAAGCATCTTCTAAAGCGACGCAAAGTGGTCCTCTCCCGCGTAGTGGCGTGCTAGGGTTTGGAGTCTTGGTGGCGGTAGCAGGCGGCGGCGGAGCAAGTGGAGTGACAGTCACCCGTGTAGTGCATATCTAAGGAGTGGTCGGCCGTTGTTGTGCGTCTGTCGGAGACGAGAGTAAGGCAGAGGCGTGGGACGTTATGTTCGTGTTCATTTGTGACGGAAAGAGGGCCAGCGGCGGCGGTGCAAGTTAGGCGTCGGAGCAGTGCAGTTAGGCGACGAAATAGTGCGGATTGGCGACGATGTGGCTCAGATCTGTGCTTTGGTTTTGCTGGTGGCATCGTTCCAGAGGAGGCGGCGAGACAGAGTTTGGGACCTTGTGCAAGGCCTATTCATTATACTAGTGATCGGAAATGGAGGTTTCAGGGATTGATTTGGCTCGGGATATGGGGGGTTTCGTGATAGGGGATGAGGAGTTTGGTGGGGTGAAGCGGCGTCGTACAACTGGTGACGAAGGGAGGGGCAGTAGTGGAGCCGACATAGCGGGCCTAGATCACTCGCCCCACTCAGGAGAGTAGGATGGTGTATGTGCCAGGTTGTTCCAGCACGGTTAGTGTAGGTGGTGGTGGCATGGTCCTTTGTAGCCGGCAGGGATCTCTGGTAGGGTCTTTGTTTGTCATATGCTGATTTGCTACTTAGGTTTTTACCTTTCGTTTGTTTTTTCTTTTGGGTTCGGCTACCTTTGTGGGGGTGAGATTAGGTATTAGGGTTCGGTTATCTGGACGTTTAAGCGAATCTAGTCTCCTAGTTTAGTTTATGTTGTGTCTAGTTTGTTTAATTCAATGATAATCTTCAATTATTATTTCAAAAAAAAAATAGCAATATTTAATTTATATTATTGACTGAAGTGTTTGATGATTTGTACGGTTTGTTACATTTGATTATTTTTTCTCATGGATAATTGTATGTAGCTCATCCAGAGATAGCAATTTGGACCTAATCCGATGAGTATCCAGCACCCAACCCTATATTTATTCGGCTCTATCTCATGTTCGGGTTAACTAGGGTCGGGTCAGGCCTACAACCCAAGACCCTACCTGAACCCACATATTTCAGCTCTATTTCGCACCGATAAATGAAAGAAAATCTATAGTGTATGCAAGTCTTTTTTCACATCAAATAAAAGTATGTAAGTTTGTCAATAAATATTTACAAATTTGTTGTTGATTATCTATTAAAAAAATACTTGTAAAACACATGCACATAATGCATATGGAACAAATCATCTTCATTTAAAACACTTTTTTTTTCATAAGCTCAAACAACATATAAGCACATTGTAATTTACTCACTCCATGTCAAAATAACATTTTAATTATTTACGAAGAAGTCAAATATGCATAAATTATTTGTACATGTCCCTTATCCAAATATTTAGAGACAAAAAGTGTACAAATTTGAGTAGTTTCATATTTATTTTTATTTTGATAAATAAACATAACAATCGTGACTTGTATTTGAAACCTAAAAGAAAACAAACGGCTTTAGTTACATTAGTTCCGCATTTTGCCTATGCATTTTTAAAGAACTCATTAGTATTTCATGAAAAATATAAAAAGTGTATTACATCAAATTTGTTTTGACTTTGGAATTTAAGGTATGTTACAGTTATTATATGTATAAAGGAAAAGGTAGTAAAAATAAATAATAATTTAAAGACTAAAGAGAGGGTTGGTGACCTGTTTGGTTGCAAGAGCATGCTAAACCTTTCGTGCAGATCTTTAAATGCTCCCCTGTTTCCACCTATTTCGCTAATTTTCTTTTCTCTTTCTCTCTGTTTCCGAGAAAAAAAAAAAAAAAAAAAACTGAATCAAATCAATCGATCGCAACGAACAGGAAGAATCAGAATTCAAAACATTTCCATTAAGCCCCAAGCTCAGATCCTCTGTTTCTCTCCGAATCTGAAACTAAAAGGAGCCATTTTTGAAAAACAGAGGACGAGCCAGAAATAGAGGACCGTACAATGGATGGTCTGGGAATGAAGCTTGGGATTCACGGGATGTCTCCGATGATCCCAACCCTCGACGTTCGTATGAACGCGTCGCATGTCAGCGCGATGAGCCGCGACAAATCGGCGGTGGCTCCTCCGCCGTCGACCAC
>JAYMTA010003949.1:0-13360 GCA_036897625.1 Pelargonium cotyledonis | reverse complement strand
AACAAGTTGATCATGGAGAATATAAGAAAGTACACAGAATTAAACACATTGACAACTCCATAACAATGCTCTGTCCACTGTGCCATTGAACATAAAAAGGAACATATATTCAGTTTGATAAGTGACCTGTTATACTAGTTGTTGTTGTTGTTGTTGTATCTGGACTGCTTCGTGGTGTTCCATACTTGTGCAGTTCACTCTTCTTGAAATCTGAAAGTCAAGAAACTGTCAAATTTTTGCTATCATGTAACCTTGTAGCAAACAAACTGAACAATCCCAAGTTAGTGATGGTGTCATTCTTCGGTAGGCGATTCTAACATTGCTAATAATGAAGTCACAAATGTTACACATACTCAACCAAGCAAGTAACTATACAAACGGTAACAAACCTCTTATGATCCTTCGTGACGGACTCAGACTATGTAGCTGAGCTCTTTTCTTCTCCACTTTGATCTTTCTATCTACAGAATCCATAACATGAGACCACTAGAACAACACAGTACAACAAACACCAAGCTAGCTACTGAGCAGGACAAACAGTAAGATCCCTACCAGAAGAAATCGAATTGTTCCTAAACTTGTGTCCGTGCACCATATTCGGTTTCTCAGCAACTTTCTTCTCTCTCCCTTGAAAATTCAAGTGAGACACAGGCTTATGGCCACCCTCCGGATCGCCGACGTCTACAAGATAACCGTTAAAGGTCAGTGTCTCGCCGCTGCTAACCTCTTCCTCGTTCTTCAAGATTCTACATTCCAGAAGCTTCTCACAATCATCATACAGCTTTACCTGAGCACCACATCGAAACAAAAATTACATCACCTAGGGTTTTGCACTTTGCAGAATGATCCAAAATACGAATCCGATCATTTTAAAATCGAAACTGTTCAATTCAACCACTAATGAACCATAGATTCGCGATTTTAGTATAAACACGAGAGCACCTTGGCGGTTGCTGTGTGAAGCTCTAACAAGCCGTCTTGATATACTTTTCGCTTCTGCTTGATGTGCTTCGTGTAGGTCACGCTCCATTTCTTCACAGCCGCATCCTCCATTTTTGTTGCTCGCTAGTCAAAAACACGAAAAGCAAGAGATGGAAAAGCTTCTTCAAAGCTTCATTTATGGAGGGAATTTGTAGTGAGAGAGATCGAAAATGGAAATTTGAAATCTCAGCTTCTGTTTGGAGGAAGAAGAAAACAGCATCGTACGACTGGTGGATTGGCTGTCCGTATAAAGTCGACAAGTCGTATTCTTGTTCCTAATTGGGCTGGGCCTTGCACGGCTTTAATTAATCATTCACTAGGCCCATTACTCTCAAAAAGACCAAAGCTGCTACTATACGACGTCGTTTGGCTTTTGGCTTTCTTATCCAGCAATCGATAGGAGGTCTTCACAGAATCAGACGACGATACTTGCAGAGATCAACAAGGAAGAGGAGCGTGAAGAAACCATTCGATCGGTGCGATATTTGATTTGAGAGGTAACGATTTTCCTGTTTCGTTTTTGGGTCAGGGATGGTTCTCATACATGGCGATTTTCACTTTTATCCGCAGATCTGAACAAGGTTAAAGAACTACATATTCGAAGAAGACGAAGGCGATATGGTGATGAATTTTGTTTTTTTATCTCATAAATTTGTTTGTTTTTGGATTGAATAAAAGTAACCCACTTTGAATTGTATCGAAATATTAATTCTTTTGATCATTTTGGCCGCAGTCTGCGCTTTTCAATTTCCATTCGTTTTTGACGGTGGTGCTTTTGGTGATATGCACATGCACGTTCTTGAAGATGCAGTTTCCGACTTTCCTTGAACAGAAAACTGGGTAATTTTCCACGCCCGTCTCTCATTTTTCTCTCTGATCATTTGAATTTTCAATTGGGTTCATTTGATATCTGTTTATTTATTTTATAATCTACATGTGTAATATGTTTGTGTTCATATGGCTTGGATAGTGTTTATGTTTGTGCGTGAATGAGTAGTTTCACTGAGGATATGTGTTGGCCAAAATATAAGAGATTTTGTGGACATCTTCGAATGCTAATGTATTCGTCATAAATTGCCTCATTCTTATCATATGGCCATTGTTTTCACTTTTCACTTTTCACTCCTTTGGAACATTCTTTTCATTATGGATCCTTGTAATGGTAATGATCAGTCTGGTCTAATTAGAATGTACACGGTTTGAAGTAGAGCTAGCAATTTGTGTCGTAACACGACACAAAATTAGTGTGTTTGGACTCACACATTTTGTAATTGTTCCATTTTCGTGTTTGAGAATCTAAAACGTTTAGTCGTGTTCGTGTTGGGCCTCCAAAACACGCACGCACAATAGGCACAACACGCACACTCAAGCATGTTGGTTCCATCGTGCAGAATGTGTAAGAACCATTTTTGTGTTCAACCGTTCAACATGATACTAAATGTATCATGACACATACAACCTTCAACACGACAGACACACAAATTGTCAGCTCTAGTTATAAGTAGCGAGACAACACGTTTTTATATCAATTTTTGGAGGAAATTTTAGAACAGTTCCAGTTTACTTGGTAGACTGTAGTTGAGGAGAAAAGGCTTACACTACTTCAGTTGATTGGGGTCGTTATTTGGATCCTTCTAGTTAGATTGATATGAAGACAATGTACTGATGTAGTGATATTTACCCATATTTCTATGTGTGTGGACACTGAACATCATGGCGTGAAGCCGTTAACCAGAAGCTCGGAAATGAGTCTTACTTGTGTTGTAAGGCAATAAGTCTTTGATGCAGTGTTAGGAATTGGTGAAATGAATCCATTTCGTTTCTTATGTGGCTTCTTCAGCCATGTAAGTTGACTCACGTTGACCAATCACTAAAGCATTGCTTAAGTTGACTCACTAACATATTGTTGTCAAAAATATGATTTATATATGCAAAGAGATATGACACTTCAGTAACTGCTTATTAATTTTGGTTTAGTTTTGCATATACTTGGATGTAAAGTTTGGGAAACTTTGTTGAGTGATGTTGATAAACCAGACTGTGTTTGCCTCCTTTCAGGTTTCGTGGATTCTTTTGGAAGGCGGCGAGAATAGGTAGGCTTGTTGAGCTTTTTGTTAAATAACTAGCTATTACATTTCATGAAAGTCACTACTGCCGAGGGAAATTGGTTATGAAATCTCGCAATACTCCTCTATAAATGAAGAAATTCATGCGTCGTCACTCAGTCCTATCTAATTGGCTTCGCTCTTGTTCCATCCGCGTTATGATTTTGAACTCTCCACAGAGACTTTACCTAATATGAGAAACCAATACCATAGGCTTCCACCATTTGTATCAACCAAATGTACACACCAATCTATACTGGATGCTGTGTAAAATTTCTCTAGGCGATGCTTTGTGTTTGAATCTTAAAACTGTTCCACCAAGTTATTAGTCGGTTTTTAAGCACTGTAGATCAGGGAAGACTAATAAATTACCATACTAGGTGTGTTCCCTTCAAGCATGTGTATAGACACTCGTGTATGAATATTTCATGTCGTGTCGGTGTAGCATGGGGATGACATTATTTTATTTGGAAACAGGTGAACGCTTGAGCCCGTGGGTGGCAGCAGGATGCTTTACAATGGGTGTTTCTATCATATTTTTCTGAACGGGTATTCTTTCTTTTTTGTTTTCTTACATTTGTTTCATAGTGTCTGATCTCTTGGTCCACTGAACTCCGATGAGATTGGCTTGAACAGTAGGGTAGTATCATTTATAAGTTTTGTACTTTTGTAACATAGACTTGGACCCAGTCACGTTTAGCTGGATCTCAATGAATCGTCTTCTTCAAACCAAACAAGACTAAGCTCTAGTCTCTTCATTTTCTCTTTTACCTGTCTGGATTTGTGCACATCCTTAGATGTCATTTGCTGAAATTTTCTTCATTTCTCTTTATCAGACGGTGACAAAGCAATATTCTAAAACAATTTGCTTGACGTTTGACTAATTCAGTAGTAGTAGCAATCGGATTGTGGTATATTAGTGTACATGTGTCGTTAAGTCTGTACATACATTTTAGTGTACGAACAAGTTGCAAAATTGACCTCAAACTCTTGGAAACTTGGACTTCAACACTTAACCAAAGGTCAGGAGGTCTGTCTCTGGCTAGCCGCATATTCATCTTTTTCTTTTTTTCTCAACCACTTGTCCAGTAGCCCACTTGCACTTTTGAATCCACTCTACTTGTTGAACCATATTTGATTGGAGTGAACTACGGCTACACCAATCAAATTTGAACAAAAATTTTCATAGCTATACCTTGCAGTCCAAGCTAAATCGCAGTTTCACAATTCACGTCCACCAACTGCGTCAACCGCCTCCTCCTCCCCTACGAACCCGACCAACCAAAACCTTACCTTTTGTGATCCGCCATTGAACTAACCTAAGCCATCAATAAAATTTAAAATTATATATTTATATGGCATGGCTTGATTTTCTTTTCTTTTGTTAATATGTTATTTGTGGTGTTTTTTATTATAGAACATCAATATCAATATGAGAGCTATGTGTCAAATATATTTAGCTATTTCACAATGAGTATTGGATTGGAATTGTGACTTCAACTTGTTTGTGTTTCATGAACAATCATTATTTAGGTGGTTGACTTTTAAATATTAATATTTTGCTGTCACCAGAAGTTTCCTCATTTGATTGTTTAATTATTTTATTGACAAGGTCCGACACTCACATTTATAAGAAAAAAATAAGGAAAGTAAAATATTATACCAAAAAAATATTTGTAAAAGGAACACAAATTAAAGATATCATGGATTGGAATCTTAGTTTTTAAAGGCCGACCATTAATTAAATTGTGATACTCTTATCTTTTGCCGTGAATTTTTTAGTATATTCACATTTTGCATTTCAAATTTTCAATTATGTCTAACAACTAACAGTATATATCGATCTCTTTTTCTTGTTCTTTTGGATGTGAATGGTTAATTTTGAGTTTGAGTCGGTATAATTGTTTGGTTTTGTAAACGAGTAGAGCTTTTAACGAGTTTGGCTAGCTAAATATTCCGTTGAAATGTGTGAAAGTCGTGTTCGAACCAATATTTTAGACTTGAGAGACAATTCGTCTGTTCTCATAAGTTATAAGTTTTTTTTATAGCGAAAATAAGAAGTATTATTTCATGGAGATTAACAACAATACATCCTGAGAGAACAAAACAAACCAAACTAAATAAAAAGGAAAAAAAATTCAACAAAACGACCTACTACAACTCAAACTAAAAAACCAAAAATGGAAGAGCGTCAATGTTAAAGCAACTATAATGGAAACCGTCCTAGGACACCTGATCCTAACTAGATTAAAACGAGTGATACCTCTTTGAAGCTAGGTGTTACCCAGTCTACCAAGCCGAGGGCACTGAGCAAGCCTTCCCACCACCCTCCCTAACCAATGTCGAATTAAGTCGGACTCTCTCCTCGAACTGAATCAGACCGATGAAACCAAGACGACCCTGCAACCTGATTCTACCACGGAAGCCGCCCACTTTTCCTTCACTCTTTGCAGACTAGATCCACACAACAGCACAACTGAACTCCAAAACAACTGAAAAACTCAAACTTGCCATCATGACAAGAACTCCGACACTCGGAGACAGACCGTTTTTCCTCAAAAGAATTTGAGATGAATCAATAAGAGACGATTGAATTACCGCCGATCAACGAAGGGTTGTTGACGAAGAAGCAGAGTCGGCGGCTAGGCTTTCCAGAGAGAAAAAACGGAGTTGTTCTCATATGTTAAAATACATAGTGTTGTATATAATTTTAAAATAGAATAATGTATCTAAGCCTAATATTTTTTGGCTTAGCCTAAGCCAACCCAATGAGATGTGGTCACCTCATTAAATTCATTTGTACCTATCCAAGTGAATTGGTGGGAGCGGAGCGACCCGTCCGGATCCAAATTATTTCAATGAGGTGTCAACATCTTATTAGTGGCTTAGTCTAAGCCAAAAACTAATTGGATTAAATTTATCAATCTCATTTTAAAATATGCATTTTCTTTTTATAGGATAATTGTTAGAACACATATACGTGAGGTTAGAATAGTAAATATACAATATTAATTAATTTTTACTTACTTTTTGTCAAAATATAAAAGAACATTTATTTTGATACGAAGAGAGTAATATTTAAATGTATATAAACTTGTTTGACTTCGAGTTAATTTTCTATCGGGTAACGAAGTATTGAGTCAAGTCTCGACAATTTTAGACTTAATTCGGCTAGTACAAAATCTAATATTACATCGAACTTTTTTCTTTTCGAAGAATAATTGTCATAATATGCAAAATATTTATTAGCCACTTAAAATACATATATTTTTAGTAGAGAGGTAGAGAAAATGGAATTGGATAGTGGAACACATTGTTTGTAGCAAGAAAAGACAAGTTGGTATGGAACTAGTTTTGTCCACTTCCAACACATACCAAGGAAACAGCCTTAATATTACCAAAACTATTTAATAATTAAAATAAATTATAATATGGTTTAAAAAAATGTGTAAAATGGAGGTGAGTCAGACATCAATACTACGTAGTTTTGAGTTAGTGATCAATTAATGAATGATTAAAACTATGTAGTTTTGATATGCTAGAGAATCAAGACTTCAAATGATTTTCACCCATCTCTTTCTCTCTTCCATTGTTTTTCGTCTATCTCGTCTCCGGCAACGGCGGTGGCCGGGACATGAAATCTTCACCCACTAATAAAAAAAAAATTACCCCCAGCCATGCCATCTTCCCCGACCAATGGGCCATAACAGGGCCCAATGACAGAAATCAAATGGGTCTTTGACTGAAACTTATCATCAAATATTATGAGTCGGTACTATTAATGTAGACGTTGTTATGTGGCCCAAAACAGGAACCAGAGCCCATATCACATGCAGCCAATCTAGAGATATTCCAAGGAGACACTATCACTTTCAAAATATAATACTTAGTGTCATTATTGTCTCGAAAGTGTCTTATTTTTCCACTAGTTAAAAATCTAACCATTACTACTTTGTAGTTTACTACTAGAGGTGACATCGAATTTGTAAGGGCTCGAACTGATAAAGACCAATTTGGATTCAATCTGAAAAAGATTTGAATCGGATCATATGTTAGGGTTAAAAGTACCCGACCTAATAAAATTGAATCTGTTTTAAGTCATATTGAACTTTAAATGCCCGTGATCGATAGTTCGGATTTCAATTCTCGGCTCTATTTTGTAGTGTAAAACATATTATGTGCAAAATATCAGTACCCAGTAGAAACTAAAAGTGTATGCCAACAGGAAGTATAAAATATAACTTCACACACCGAAAAGAATTAGCCCCATCAAAAAAATTTCATGTGAGTACACAGAATTGTTTTAATTATTAATGGATATTAGGCCCACCTATAATGAAAACATTGAAAAGCTGCATAAACTTTGAATTATTTTTGTAGCAGGATCAGTCTAGTGATTCACGGATGGGTGTAGACTAGAGACAACCACATTTCAGTTTATATCAAAACTAAAATCATCTACTCTTGACTGTTTGGCGAATTGGTTCTTTTTCTTCTATTTTCAGCCAGCTGGTCTGCATACATCTCTAGCTTTATTGATACATTCCAATGATTTTATAAGAATGCTATGGGTTTATAATGCAAATACCATACAGGCAAACATGAATGCGCAATGCAGTGAGAAATAATGGTAACAAAGAATTCACAACTACTTCTCATAACTGAAGAACTAAAATGCATAGACACAGGTACGAGATACGGGACACAACAGATAGTTAGCGTCTTAAGCGCGAAGATAGACAAAGTAGCTTTCCTAAATTTCCGACTCAATGAATATTTTGTTTCAACTATTATAGGATGTTATCATTTCAGAAATGTGCTACGCAAAAGTAAACACAAACACAGACTAAACAAGACAACTGTTTGTTATGCTTGCCATTGTTTAGAAATCTGACTTGATGAGTTGATGAAGCATATTGGTTTTGGAATAATTTTAGAAACTCAATTAAAATTTGAAGCCTAAACTCTGTCCCCTGATTAGAGTTTATCCATAAAAGTGAGTGTTAGCTGGAAGAGACTACTTTGTAGTCTCGAATGATAGATAAGATTATAACATTTTGAGCATTGGACAATGCTGAAATGGTACTAAAATAAGGTTCATTTTTGTCCTAATAAAATTTTTTTTGTTTGTAACTTGGTGACATCTTATGAAAGACACTTAACACAAACTAAACGAGAACGTAGAAAGTTAAAGACATATGGTACATATCTTGCACGATGGGAACCCAGACACGCCTTATCTCCAACACAAAACAGTACTGTTTTTTTGTATCTCTTATGGTGACATTATAGTAACAACCAAGCTATTTAAAAAGCATTTAAAACACATTACAACAACAAACATCATAATAACTTGAGTTTCATAAAACTTACCTGAGTTGTAGTGGGTGCTGAAGCATTCGTCCTTCAGCCATCCACTATGCCACGCATCCATTGTGCTATCGCCAAAATCACCTAAATCTGTTACCATGACAGGAACAACATTACAGTCTGGAGATAACGGGTAGCTAAGAAGATCATAGACATAGTCATCTAGCTACAAGTCATATTTTAAGCTAGGAATTAGCATATAGCCAATTTAGCACAGGGAAAAACGATATCAATAGATGGGATCACTTCCTAACATATCCTAATATGTCCAACTGATGATAAAATATCAAATATCTACAAAAATCCCCCTCCTCCTAACCAGTTTTTATCGTCAACCAAACAAATAAGATATTGTACACAAAAAGACACCACCAATTTGCATCATACATGCTTTGCAAGGTCGAATACTGTACACTGTGTTAAGTTCTTGAAAACAGAATCAAATTTTCAACTAATGTCAGAACTGAGTTTATAGTAGCATCAGTTATTAACATTTTCTCAAAACACCATTTGCAACAACTGCTTCTTCTTGTGCTATATAAAACCAATCCTGTAACTCTCAGAAGCATATAATTGTACCAATGAAAAGTGAAAACCCGAGCCGCTCAACAATCAACTCCTTGGCCTTTGCACGTCATCATTGTTTCATATAATAAGAACCAGATTAACACTAGTTCAACTTCAAGCTAAAAATCAAGAGGAATTATAAAACATTAAAGAGCATCAAATCAAATTTGAATGTTACATAGAACAATACTCATTAAAGCAACTCTTGATTCCAAATTTTCCATAACAATGAACAAATGCCTAAACCAGATCGCTCCATTTCAACATCATCAATACATAAAAACAGATGTAAATGAACAAATAAGACAGTAAATTATCAACAGATTTAACAAAACTTAAAACCCTAGGCGGCGAGAACGAAGATTACCAGAAATGCCATAGCCGCACTCCGTTTTCCATCTTCTCCGGAATCGCCGATCACAGGAACTTCTTTTGCGTTCGATGTCTTGCCTCCGTCTACCTCATGAGGTAGAGGAGACAAGACGCCGACGCCGGAAAATGGATTTTCCTGGATTTGCTCTGATCTGGAGCTGAGCCAGAAGTGAAGAAGAGCACTGGTTTTTGAATTGACTGTCGTGATTTAAAGTCGAAATTTGGTACGAAAACCCGCGTTCTCTCGATGAGAAACGACAACGTTTTTACGAGATCGGGTTTGGCGTTGGCAATTGTGAACTAGACCGGAAATTTTGTGTTGGGCCGGATCTATTTTGTTCATCTGTGTGACTGTGTTAAGTATCTGATTTGTTGTATTTTCAAAAGGCAAGAAATCCAAATTGATCTATGATATTTTGTGTATGAATAATAGATTAATAGATAAAATGGAGGTGAATCAGACATCAATACTATGTAATTTTGAGTTAGTAGTCAATTAATGAATGATTAAAACTACGTAGTTTTGATATGCTAGAGAATTAAGACTTCAAGTGATTTTCACCCATCTCTTTCTCTCTTCCATTGTTTTTTGTCTATCTCGTCCCCGGCAACACCAGTGGCCGGAACATGAATTCTTCACCAACTAATAAAAAAAATCTCATAATTCTTGTTTATACAAGTCTCAAATCTTTACACTATGCTGCAACACTTTATGCTTCACGTGAACGAAAAATATTTTATTACAAAGTTTCGTGCTAATTGGATACTAGATTCTTAAAGAACACTTGGTACAATAAAGCATGAACAAGAAATCAATGAAGTAGATGGATAGAAGCCACTGTGGTTGGCATTAAAATTGTAATCATCATTTACAAATGGTTTCGTGCTAATCGAATCTGTGAGATAAGCTACCTAACAAGCCATATTTGAATCATTTAAAATTACAAATCATCATCAATAGCTTTCGCATTCATTTTATTATTATTAGCATCCAATACATGTTTGAGGTAAGGGTGACCAGTCGGTGAGACCGTGGAGAAGGAAAGGGGGAGGAGGTGTGGTGGCTGTAATTTTTCTTCTTGCATTATCTTAAGTTGATTAAACCATAATTCTTTTAAGTTAATAAAACTACGTAGTTTTGATACCGTAATCATTCACTTACTCAAAACTATGTAGTTGTGAATATCTGACTCACCTAAGTTTAGGTGAGTCGACTCACCTACATTTTACCCTAGATTAATAATATAGTTATAAATTAGAAGTTATCATCCACCCCATTGATAGAAGTATTCGAGTGTCATGTTTTACTTTGAAGAACATACGTAAAAGAAAAGACAAAGGCTCGAAATGATTTTGAACTATTCAGTTCGTGCTATTTTGGTCTCTGAACTATCAAATGTGTCATTTCAGTCCAAAAGATATGCGAAAGAGTCATTATATTCCAAACATTTTCAAAAACCGATCCTTATCAAGACATTCAGTTAAAATCACTAACGGAACCGTTAAATTTTTATTAAAAAAATATTTTTCAAAAAATGTCACGTCATCAAGACTTAACGAATTCCGTCAATAATCTGACGGAATATCCTAACAGAACTCGGTTTATGAAAACGTTTGGACTATAACGATTTTTTCGTCTATTTTTTGGACTAAAATGACACGTTTGACAGTTCAAGAACCAAAATAGCAAGAACTGAATAGTTCATGTACCAATTTAGACATTATTTCTAAAAAAAATTGTCGAGATATTTCTCACTCCGTCTCAAAATAAATGTAACAATTTTTATACCAGAAAAAAAATGTAGAAGAAAGATTTTGCATATTTTCTTATCTATCCTATTGTTCATATAATAAACTTAATAAATACTACTATTAACTAATTTAACATGGTGGCATTGTTGATAATTCATAGTCACTTATTTTCTAAAAATAAATTTATTTTGTGACAAAAAAAAATGGAAAATCTATAGTATAATATGTTAAACTTGGTAAAAATGCATTAGGAAATGCCACCTCACCAAGTTTAGCGATTTGGAAGCTCCTCATTGCATGACTCTTCACATCTCATATGTTACAATTTGACACACTATTAGCTATTAATAATCACTAATAATATTAGTTATTACAATCACAATATGTATTATCTATATAACATTAGAAGAAGACTATTTATCTATATCCTTTAGCTAATAGGTGTCTCAAGTACCTCAAAGGTCATAGCCATTTTATTTCACCACTTCTAAAGTCAAATGCACTTAACATTCTTATGTTCATTTTTTCTTCTCCTTTTGTTTATCTTTACAGTAAATTGCATATTTCTCTTGAAGTTTATGGCAAGGTACCTAATAATTTATCAAGTTCTATTCAATTATTCAAGTGTTATCATATATATTGTATTCCCTCCGTCTCAAAATGAGTGTTTTGTTTCTATTTTTTGTGAAAATTAAGAATTACAATATAATTTAGTGTGTTTCCAATATAGCCCACACTTTTCTACTTACACCCCATGTGCAAATCTGCACATGTGCATAAGTGATAAGGATAATATGGGAAAAACAATAATATAATAACTTAAAAATAGAAACAAGACACTCATTTTTGGACAAATTTTTTTGACAAACAGGACACTCATTTTGAAATGGAGGGAGTATGTTTTTTTACTACTATTATTCTCAATAATATTTTTCTTAGTAATATGTTCTCTCAATCTATATTTTCAAAGAAACCATAGAATGTGAGGATTATAACTATTTTAGTTCATTTTAGTCGTATGTTTATCATCATTAGATAATAGTGACCCAAAATAGGTGAAAGATCACAAATTATTTTCTTCTCTTTAATTTTTCTCTTCAACTTTTCTTATTCTCTCATTCATAATTTACAACTATTTTTCAATTTTAATTTAGAACTTTGAATATTAGAACCAACGTTGCTAGATTTTTGTCGGGTGCATATTTGGGATTGAAGAATCATATCATCGAGATTATGATATTGAGTTCAAGGTGAGCACACACTCAATTTGATTTTTTCTTTTGTTTAGAACAAAATAATGATAGCTTTACTATATCATCTTTGATTATTTTGTTTTTTTATTATATATGAAATTATAAATTGTATGCTTATAAATTTGTTTATTCTAAAATGCATTGTAGATATATGACAATGTCTTACTCCAAGAAAGTTAACAGAGCATTGGAATAGTAAGGTAAAGTGGTTGTCGCTCCCCGAATCAATGATGAGATGGATGATGAGAGATTTTACATGATGTTATCAATCAAGAAATCGCTGGTTAACCATTTTTGTTTAGCTTGGTAACAAATTCAAAATAGTTAAATTTGATAAACTCAAGTAGTAAAAAATATATATATTGTAATGAGTATCGCATTGTATATTATATGATATGAGATGTCTTTGTAATTTTTTATATATGGAAGAAAAAAATAGCTTAAGTTGCAAATTAATATAAATTATGTGTACATTAAAAAAAAATATAAATTACGTGTCTTTGATCCTTTCTTTTTTGTAAATGAAAAAACCACAAAAAGTTGATATCGACAAAATTACACAAATAAATCAAAATTTTAAGTTTAATATTATTATGAAAAATGACAAATACATCAACATAAAACTTAAATCATTAATGGCCATTATATTGAAATATAACATACAATTCATGAGTTAAATCTTTTAAGATAACTATTAATTCGTTTTATTGTAACTTAAGTTTTTCAAGAAGTAATCATAAGTAATGTGTAATTACTTTTTTGAACAATAAGAATATAGAAAGTGTAAATGTTTCAAAATTTTATTACGTAGGTCTAAAAAGAAGAAAATATATCTAATGATATTTTTTTGACGAATATTTAATGATAATTTAAAATGTTATATTTATTTTTATTATAATTACACACATTTATAATTAAATAAGCACACATGTACAACAAAATTAATTCTATAATATGTAT
>JAYMTA010003948.1:0-13360 GCA_036897625.1 Pelargonium cotyledonis | reverse complement strand
GTGCGTGGCTTGGGGGTGTGTGTGTTTTTCTAGGGCCCCCGGTTCGCTAAATTGGGTAATTCTCAATTTCGTGAGGATTTTCTCACTATCAATTGACCCTTTTCACAGGGTTATTACATTCTTCCTTAGCCATGTTAACAATTTGGTACGATTAAGTGTTGATGACCTTGTTGTAATGGTTCTTATTATATGAATAAAGTTGCGGTTTTCCCAGTATTTTTAAAAATTTTGTTCTTAATTGAGATTTACAATTGCCACACCTTTTTTTCATAGGGTTTAACTTAACACAACAGATCGATCTTCTTGTCCACATGTTAAGAATAAATGTTTAACTATTTGGTCTTGAGTTTTCAGGTTCTTAGTTTGGGCTACATAAGCTACACTTGGGATCATGGGTTCTTAAACACGATGAACAAGTCTTTAAGTGGAATTCTGGACGCGTGCTTAGGAAATCATCTCAAACGTGAGAATGCAAGTGAGTCTACCTTCTCAGTATGACGTCCTAATGACGCTTAACCTCGACAACCTTACCCGTGGACTTAACTTTTCTCATGGGTGCAACTCTGGTAACCAGAGTCTGGTTTGGGTGACCTTATCTAATTAGGGGCTTTTGAAGATGGTTTTAGTAGACCTTGGAGAGCTTAGGAGGGTCTTTAAAAGCCTTGGGGCTTGAGGATGATTGAAAGAGCTACGTGAGACTTAGAGAGGTTAGGAGGACCTCAAAAAGATTTGGATCCAAAAGACGCTAGAAAAGCCTTGGTACATGGAGAAGTTAGAAAAATCTTGAATAACCATGCATAAATTTCAAAGAGTCTAGGCGACCCTCAAGTGTTGTGTTGGGAAGACTAAAAATGTTTGGGTGAATTTTAAAGAGACTAAAAAAGCTCAAAGCTCTAGTGAATCTTTGGACTTGAAGATACCAAGCGGCCTTGACGAGGATAGGATGACCTCCTTGTAGTGAGTATTTGAGCGGGAGCATGTTTGGTGATCAAGTTAAATACATCATATTGTTAAGGTTACTGCAGTGAAATGTGCAACTCATTAAAATTGTTAGTATATCAACAAATTGTTTGGTCAACCAAAATTGAAGTGGATGAGCGAGCAAGGGAGAAAGACTAGCCAAGAGATATGTCGCAACTAATTCATCATCTCGCTACAACTTTTTTCCTCATTGGTTAGGGTGAGGTACTTTCGATCAAGGGGCGAGATAAGATTTGAATTTAAAGCAAGCAGATATGATCTGCTACAACACATAGTTCATTTCATTGTAACAAGACGATGGCGTTGCAATGACTATCCTTGATAGCCACTGTGTTTTGATGTGAGGTGGGCGATCTGCTGCAACGGTTCGTGCTTTTCATTGTAGTGTCTATATTCTTCCTCTATTTTAAAATAATTTTTATCATGATGAAATGATTTCAGTCAAGACACGTGTCAAACAAATGAATAAAATTTTGAATAGCATCAATAGCCCTTACCTTTATTTTATCTCTAGAGTTTGAAAGAAATTGTCATTTTTCAAAGCAAAATGTCTTGTCTAACAAACCTTGTATCAATAAGGTGATGTTGTGTCCCAAACTCCATCGCCAAACAACTTATTTTTCGTTTCCTATCTTTGTCAAAATTGATTCCGTAAGGCCCAAGTAACATTTAATGGACCACAAATTTTCACTCACAATATTGGCATTGCTTTGCTTTGTTTTGCTTGTCTATTAAGAGAACTCAGTTTTATTGGTACGTAGTAGGCGCACTCAGTACAAACCTAATATCTTTGTCAAACCAGCCAAAAGCTTATAAAATTCTTAGCTCATGGAAGAAACTTTAAGAATATGTATTTTTGGTCAAAATAGTGCCTCCAAGTAGAGTTGGCAAAATGGGTTTCAATCAGAATCGTGTTGAATTTCAATTTTAGGTAAAAAGTGTGCTCAATTTTGTTGGTTTGTTCGATTTGAACCAAAAGTTTGTTGAATTCTAGTTTAAGTCGGACGAAAGTCGAGTCAAGTGTCGAGTTGTTGGGTCTGAATTGTCAACTTAACCTCTAAGCTAGCTCTTCTGTACCATTTTTTAAGTTCACCAGTTTCAATCAAAGCAACTCAATCCTTAAACTAGGTATGAAATGTGGAGAGAGGGTCAACCTTACTATTTAGAAAGTGTAGATTGATAACAGCAAATCATTACTATCAACTTAATTCTACCCCATGTTGAATAATATATCATATTAGGTCGTGTGGGACACATTATAATTTATTTATTTATTTAAATATGTTAAATCAACTAAACTGAACTTAATTATTTAAACATATTGACCGTATCAGAACCAACACTATTATGATACACCACCGGCCGCTGTATCAAATTAACACCTAATGTGAACAAAACTGTATCATATTAGTTACACAGTCTCAAAAAAAATGTATTTTTTCTTTTTAATTTTTTTTAATATGCATGAATAGTCAACAATATCCTTATAATATGCTAGTATCTCATAACACATGATTACTAGTATCCTTATAATATGTTGTCATTCACAAGCTATGATCTTCTCTCTTCTTGGCCCTCTATTTTTAATGGCTCGCGGTTATGTCGGAAGATTTTGGGGGGTAATTTGCTCTGTCACCCTTTGGTTTATTTGGTTGAGTCATAATAGCCTAGTCTTTCAAGACAATTTCCCGTCTGCGGCAAACACGGTCCTTCAGATTCAAAGCTTTGTTATGTCTTTGATTTCTTGTATTGATAGAGACTTTTCTATGTCTTTTAGTTTTGGCTCATGGGTGGCAAACCCGGTCCTTTGTTTGGATCAAGGATTGTGCTTTTTTGTACTTTTATTCATTAATAATAAAAGTTATTGCTTGATGATAAAAAAATAAAACATGATTACGAGAATACAAGAATACATATATCACACTAACTACTCACTTTTCTTTAATATTTCTCAAAATAAACACAATGGGAAATATTTGCCATAAAATCCTACGGGGAAGAAACTAACAATGATGCATATCTTTGTCCTCAGTCATGAAGTCGCCATGCCCGGTGGGTTGAGGACACTTTCGACCAAGTCAAAACAGAGACCTCTGATTAGAACCGACCAAAGTCCCCGTACAGAAACATCCACAACACATGCCTCGTCTGTGTTAAGGATTCGGACCACTCATTTTAAGCCGCTAATCACAATACGTCAAATGCAAAAACTCCCACATTCAACAAAACAGAAGCATAGAACCAATTAGCACTAACATAGAAAATGAATCCAGACTACCATACAACATGCAAGTAACTGCTAATTATAGCAAAATTAGATAACGCTGAAACAACAAACATGAACATATGCTAACTCGAATATGAGCATGAAAAACGTCATCAGAGCAGTTAGATTCCCATCAAGTGATGTCAGAGTTAGTTGGTCCGCGAGACACAAGTTGATGGTCATCAATGAATCAATCCTCAAAGTCAAAAGCAGGTGAGATCATCAATTATACAAAATGGCATGGAAAAACCGGCAACGCATCGAGCCACCAACCTAAAGTCAAACAACGAATAGTATGGTAAGGACTATGAAGTTCAGATTACCCGCTCTCCAGATTCCACTTGTCTTCTCTGTGAGCAAGATGATAGCAAAAACCAACATGTAACACATGAATCTTTAACCAACATGACGTATGAATTATGATAAAACTAAAAATTATTATAGAAAAATCGTCTTACCAACTCAATAAAAGGATATGGAAACAAGGCCTATCCATCCACACTTGGACATACTGTTTATAATATGGAAACATCCCAAAAATTCTATGAAAGTATTGACTAAACAAGAAAAGAAAGGGTTGCCCCTATCTTCCATATCTTTCTTTGGAAAACAATGAATAAGACAAGATTGTTTTTACTATATAAAATCGAATAGGAAGTAAAGGTACGAAGAAGGAAAATGATGCACTAGAGTAGTCGGACATTTTGACAAATGCGGCTTTGTCCTGTGACAAGTTGCATAGATTCTACCTTTATATCCTATACTAGTTTATGGGTCAAGCCTGAGAAGAAAAAGGAACACACTAGAAATCTATTATGAATAAAAACCGTAATAGTAAGGAAATTAAATTAATTGCAAGCACACATAGACAGCATTATGGATATTCATATTCCTAAACAAGAAATATGAAACTTTAATTATTTCTACAGCTGAATCACAATGAAAATGCAGAACAACCACCACCACCAAGCACTTTCCTGAAGGAATAAACAACATGCAGGATTCAGCAATGAACTCCCAACTAACGTCGACTAAGAAACAAAGTAATGTGCAATTGCAACATCTTTATTACCGTGGCAGTTCCCGGCTGGGTAAAGGATAAATTCACTGAAGCATTGCTGCCTTCTCTTCCATTTATGTTAAGGCATATAACCAGACGCACAATCTGGACCTGTAACTAAAGAAGTCGATGTGAATCTCTACATTCCATACATCCTTCACTACTAACCAAATCTCCACAATAACGTCAAATAAAATTATGAGCGATAATTATAAGAGTAATATGGGCATCAATTGACTAATATAACTTTACATCAGTTGCACTAATGAGGTGATGACACCTCATTTAAAATCATGAATCCGGACAGGTCGCTCCGCTCCCACAAATTCACTTGGGTGGATATAAGTGAAATTTAATAAGGTGTCATCACCTCATTTGCTTGATTAAGTTGCAACTGATATAAAGTTATATCAGTGAACTGATATACATTTTACTCTAATTATAAACTAAATGTTACTCTTGAAGATACAAAAAGTCAACATCAGCAAGAAATGTAGATCCATTGTCTGACATCACTTTGAAAATATTAGTGTGCGCTTCTACTCTCAGAAGCAGATGATGTCTAGTTTCACAAAAATAGCCACTGATCAGAGAAGAAGAGCTTGAGTAAAATACGTTTTCAAAGAAAATGGTTTTCAAAGACGTGCATGTACCTATAAACAAAGATGTGCAGTTCCATAAGTTTACATCAATGTCCAGCCATGAACCAGCAGTTCATAACATAGCCTAACCCTCAAACATCTATCCCTTTTACGTACCTAAAAAGGCAAATGGCGTATTTATCTTCAGTGGCATCACAAACATTTGATAGTATCGTATACCAGTCATCAATATGTCCAGATTTGTGCTGCTATATTCTAAGCATTACAATCATGTAAAAACTGAGATCATATTGACACATCCTTAACTATCATTGCTACATGGTTGTGACATGAATTTCAAGAAGCATGTGAGGCTTTTTGGAGGTTATTTTTTATTTTTTAGTGACTGTGTCATCTAGTAAGTCTTACATGGCCATTCAATGCTTGCCATATCATAATCAATATTGATGACATGTAAAATTAACTCCCTTCTGTCAGATATGGACAGAAAAATATAAAAAACGATTTTTTAATTGTTTAAATTGGAGAGGGCGTGGAGAAGAGGGGGTGAACTAGACAACTAGTTACTTTGGAAAACCTTTCTAGACCCCGTTTCCTTTTTTTATTGTAAGAATAACCTAAATCAATTTCATTTTACTTGTTACTTTGTAAATTAACAAAAAAAAACCCATACAAAATAAAGGAAATCAATATAATATATGAAAGAGTTTTGTATTCATTCAATTAGGCAAATTAATTCGAAACCAAAAGGGAAAAACATTGTCCTTCAAATTGAACTGATAGCCATTAAGTAAGCTTACATTGTAGACCACTAGACTCTTCCAACTCATGGGGAATAATAAGCAATGCATACAATCTAGGGTGAACTAAGCAGGAAATAATGATTAGTAAACCAGAGCACAACAAATTAACTAGCAAAACTCAAATATGTCACTCTGCTGCATAGGAAATGGCATGGAGAACCCTGTATCTTTAGCATGTCATAGTCCTTCATCAAAATGACAAACCCAAAGTTATGTTATGGACCCAACCTCATCCACTCCCAACAGAAGGGAAAAAAAATAAAATTTTCACACTTTAAGGAGACAGGTTGAGAACAAAATTGAATAAGAAATGTATTGACAGTTTGAAACCAAAAGGTAAAAGCATGTATCAAACAACTGAGGGGGATAATAGCAAAGTAAAGGATGTAAATAGAACCTGAGAGAGAGAACACAGACATCAAACAAGAACACCAAAAATATTCAAATGCATCACCCTCATACATGAGAAGAAAATATAATGAGATGCCAAGAGCGTGGAGAATCTAAGTAACCTTTAACATGGGACAGTTCCCCGGCCAAAATAACAAACCGAAAGTGTTAATAATAATACCTGTCAATATTCCCACGTCATACCTGTATGCTAAAATCAGTAACCTAAGCAACCAAATTTAACTAACATAAAAAGATACAATAGTAAAGTTAAAAAAAAACACAATAAGAATATAATTAACTATACTCTTCAGTAATGTAAGCTCTCAAAGCTTATGATAGTTAATAATTGACACGGATCATTGAATTACTATCTTCAAAATTTTAATTTTGGAAATGACAATAAGGTAAACCAATGAGATTGCATCCTAAAGGGCAAAAAAATGTTACTCCATTCTCTAACAAACAAAACGTCACTATAAATTAGACTTCAACAATTGAGAATAGTCCACAAACACATTTTTGCCATAAAAAGAATGGCAGGAAAAGAGAGGCAAAAAACCAGCACATGCACCCCCAGCTTGATTTGCATATGACACTAGAAAGCTAATTTTAGTATAGTGGAATATCTTAACAGTTACAGACTTAACAAAAAGGCAATCAATCAACTTGAAACTATGATTTCTACATCAATTTTGCGTTCGCTCTTCTCAGTTTCATCAAATAAGGTTGAGAATTGAAAAAATACATATTCAAAAATTTCTTTTTAAGCATATCAGATTAAAATTCTCAATATAGATTTGAGGCGTAACGAAACAACATACAAGAACAATTAACAGAACAAAACAATAAAAACAGTAGCAGGTGAATTAGATCCAGAGCAAAGCAAGCATCCGTACTGTAAACAATTACGAAGCAAGAGAGTTGGATCGAAATTGAAATCAAGAACAGCGACCTGATCTGGACGGAAACACAGAAAATGAAAATGAATCCACCTCGCGGTCTCCGATTCAGTTGATGCAAGGCGGGATCTAATTCGGTTGCCGACCAATAATCCGGCGAGGTCCGGACAGTAAAAGAACACGGAAGAGCAATCACCAATCAGTTCCCGACCTGCACCAAGCGAATTAGAGACCGCCGGTCACTCCAATCGATAAATCCGGCGACGGCTCCGGCGCCGGCACAAACACAACTTCGCTCCTCTTCTCTCTCTCTCTCTCTCTAGATAATATTCGTTAAAAGTGTTAACCCGTTTTTTAAGCTTGAATGTGTATATAAAAAGGAAAATTACACCTAACCTGCAACTTTTGCATGTAGATGTCTTAAAAGTGTGATTTGTTATTTTGAATATCTTATGTTACAAAACTATCCGTCCACTATTCCATCCAAATCTCCATTCATTGTGCTAAAATGAAAATGGATTATGGGTGATTTTTTGTAATTTTGGTAATTTGAATACAACTTCGCTCCTCTTCTCTCTCTCTCTAGATAATATTCGTTAAAAGTGTTAACCCTATTTTTAGGCTTAAATGTGTATATAAAAAGGAAAATTACACGTAACTATCTGCTCCTTTTGTACGTACATATGCTAAAGTATAATTTGTTCCTTTTGGATTCCTTATGTTACAAAACTATCCGTCTACTATTCCATCCAAATCTCCATCCATTGTGCTAAAATGACAATGGATTATGGGTGATTTTTTGTAATTTTAGGTGATTTTTTTTTATTTTGGTAATTATGGGTTCATTAATGTAAATGTTTTGGTATTTTTTTTTTGCAATTTTTGGTTCATCAATTAATTAGTGTGATGATTTCAAGTTTGTTGGGATTTTCTTCAAAAAAAAAAAAAAGTTTGTTTGAATGATTTTTTTTTTCAAATTTTTGTAAATATCTCGCCGAAAAACTTTGAAGTTTCTGGCGAAATTATGAAGTTTTCGGCAAAACTATGAATTTTTCAGCGAACATGATGAACATGTTCTTAACTAAGAAGGGGTAGTTGATTGAAGGGCAGTTTTGGTATTTCAAAAAAAATTTGGTCATGTTCTGGGCACATGTTAAAATTTTTGGAATATTCCGTTAACTTTAACAGAAAAAATGGACGGACAATTTTGTGACATACTTTAGAGTATCCAAAAGTAACAAACCATACTTTATGATATGTATGTGCAAAAGTTGCATACTTCGTGCTTATAATTTTCTTCGTATAAAATGGTAAATGAGGGTGGCTTTGTTTTGGGAGGGTCGTCGGTGATTTGTATAAAAAGACAGACCAATAGGATATGGACACGTCAGGGAAGAGCACAGACTTAGTGCGGTGAAAATGGTTAAAGAACAGAAGAGGAATGGTACGTACGAGCATGGATTTGACTGGACTGAAGGAACAGAATACTACAGTGGGCTGCACCTGCTGCCACCTGCCACGCGTGTTGTGTACTCAAGAAGATGCTCTTTTTTTGCTACCATGCCAAACATGTTCCGTCTAAGAGCCGACAGAAAATTCGACTTATACGACGGTTTGTGTACAGACTTTTCTTTGGACTCCAAATTTATCTTTAATTAATTCAAAGCCCTGTTTAGTTCGGTCTAGTTTAAGTCATCTACCCTAGCTTTAGTTTGGACAAAGACCCGGTATACTACTCCTGATCGGTAACCGATTATTTTATTTGCACTTTGATGCAAATCCAGTTCATATTACATTTAATACACAACCGGACTCATAATCTGCATGTTCGGATTGGTCGAAGTTGCATGTTTTACATTTATAATCTAACTCAACACACTATCCTAAATTTGTAACTTGTGCTTGCCACTTAGATACAATTTAAACAACTGTATTTGAGAAAAACTCACTTGAATTTTATCTAAAACACGAATTTTGGGCTCTATCTTATCATCACTCACTAGCAAAGATTGAATTTTTTTTTGGAGTGTGTGTGATTTATTCGATTGTCACAACAACAAATTTATGTATTCTAAATTTAAACGTAATCTTATTTTTGATTTCATGTTAGTTAATCCACGCGTTTGAGGGTGGAGAATAGTTATTTTGTCGTAATTAATGTACAAAACTCTAATTTGCAATGAGAAATAATTATTAAACTCATGTAGCACCATAAAGTAGAATTAATTACAACTTAGCACTCTGTCTTTTGCATACACTTCAATGTGCATTTATATATTATAACAAACTCAAATAATCGTAACTAATTTTACATTTGTTACCATTGCTTCTTTCTCTCTGGGATAAGACTAGTTATGTTGAAAATTTTGGACCCCTAATCATACTAGGGACATAGAAAATCTTGAAAATCTCTTCCTCGTGGGTAAGCATATAAGTATGTGTTAGAGTGCTCATTTTGAATCGAGTCAAAAGAAGTCCATTATATACTTTAATCAATGTTCAATTTTTTTATTATATGCTCATGATTTTCTTGTTAGAAAAAAATCTAGAAATCCATTTTAAAACAATTTTTAATAGAGAAATAAAAATTTGTAGCGATTTGAATTACAATTGAAAACGAAAAAGGTTCAACTCAGTTTAACAATGAAAATTCACAAATCCCAACATAAATGGTGAAAAAAACCCATTATGATTATAAATTCTAATTCTTCAACAAATAGTGTAATACAAACTCTACCTAAAAGATTGAAATGTGGTCAAGGAAGCAATTTCCTATGAGGCTACCTTCAATCTATTATAGAGGTAGGTATTATTGAAATGTGGTCATTTTAGTCAAATTAATTATAAAGCAGCACTAGTTTTTTCAAAAAGTTAATGCCAAACTGCAAAGTCAAGTGTAGAAAAAAGTACACATGCATGACTGTTCAATGTGAATTTGGAGACAATCCATGGACATGTCAAATAGCAAATGTTGACCATTGATGGATATGAAGAAATAAAAACTTATTTCACATTCACACATCACATGTCATGTGTGAACACCAAGACTAGAATTGAAGATTTTTAGCATGAATTTCAAAATGATTTTGAAATATGTTTGATCTTTTTGAATTCAAATCAATTTTAATGGGTCAAGTTTTATACGTCACGATCTGTTAGTTTGATTGCTGTAGTGACAAATGCATATTTGAACATAATAAACCGACGACAATAAGATATTCGACGCATCATATCACTTAACTTATTAAACAATTTAGATTTTGATCGATTTAGTTTCAAAATGATGCAATTTGGTGATTTGATTTAAAACCGACTTGTACCAAACCGACCCAATAATATTAACAAAATTTGAGTTCAATGGTTTGATAGATAGATTGAGGACAAAGATGATGGTGACAAAACATCATTTGCTTATCCAAAAATGGAAGAAAGAATTTTCAAGAACCTTGACGAATAATGAACTGTACCACTTTACATACAAGATAGCTTCAAAATTGGGGACCAAGAAAAATAGGTTGCTAGAAAAAGAAACACATGATGTGAATTCAATACCCACACCACAAGGACATAAGGATAAGATACAAACAAAAGTAACACTATTCACTTCAATCATACATTTTTTTCTTTTCTTTTCTAAAGGAAAATGACACTCCCAATTACATACATCGTGGCCCATATCTAGAGGGATGTCGATTCGTATTTACAAGGCGCGTCGTGTTAAGAGTTTACTATGATGTTGAACATGTTAATTTAAATTTGACTTATTTAGTCTTTTAATGAAACATTCATAAATTTCATATATGAAGTTTTACTAAATGTACAAATAGACCCACTTTATTAAATTTTATACAAATAGATACATGAACTTTTACCAAATGTACAAGTAGATCTATTTTGTCAAACTTTATACAAATAGATACATGAACTCTTAATTTTGTACAAATAGGTTTTTAAAATTAACAGTGTTAAAAATTTCCGTTAATATATGTTTAATTATGTGTTAAAGTAGTGTAACAAGGTATTACGAATTTCAATAAACAAATTTAAGTTAAATAAATTGTGGGACTGTGTAACTAGGTGAACCCATACCGACTTGAGAACTTGACCGATCGATATTCAAATCTTTGCTCGAAACAAAACACGGACCAAATTAATATATATATATCGTAGGAAATTTTTATTCGAATAAAATCATGGAGAAAATATAAAGATGAAAAATTAATGTGAATTGTCATGAATCAAACTCATATGGTATGAGTCTCGGTTGGTAAAGTCGGATCAATTTGAGTCATCAGGTCTATATTTTAGTAGAAAGTGACATGCAATTTATATTGACATGAGTTTAAGTTAAACATCCATGAGTGTTGATTACGTCACTTTCTACTATTTTGACGCATAATTAAAAATATATTAACGAATTTTTTTAACACCGTTAGTTTTGAAAACCTACTTGTACAAAATTAAGAGTTCATGTATTTATTTGTATAAATTTTGACAAAGTATGCCTATTTGTACATTTAGTAAAAGTTCATATATCTATTTGTACAAAGTTTAACAAAATGGGTCTAATTATACATTTAATAAAAGTTCATGTATAAAATTTATGCATGTCTCTTATATTCATGGATTCATTTGACGAATTAGTCAACAAAAACTTACAAAATACTATAAAAACAAAGCATATTATAATATTTTATGATTATCAGAACAACATATATATCATACGGCATGATCTTAATTGGATCAAGCAAAAAGTTAATTCCATTTTTTAGATTTCATTGCAAAATTTTGTTAAAAAGACAATAAAATGCCAATTAATAATTGAACACACGTTGTAGTATTGTACTTCCTAGTTCCTATTATTGTTTCAACTTTCAAGACTACTCCACAATCTTTGCAAATATGTAAACTCTTCTAGAGCCAAACTATGTTTGGAAAACTTAGTTGATAGCGATAGATCGCATCTCTTTCTCGGTACGATGCTAGCTTATAATTTGAGTCATTACTCGAGACACGATATGAATACGATACAAATTTAGTTATATCTAAATTTATTGATCGGTGTCAAACTTGTAAAACCCACCCAATTTGTCTTTTTTACTCATCAATTTAATCAGATTTAATACATAATGTAAGTAGTAAAAAAATGTTTCATATAACTAAACGGATCAAATATTATACAGGATCGGGTCGTGTAATATATGTCTTGTCACATTTAGCAATGTACGTAATCTAAGTTATGTATATTAAGCAACGAAATCTAGGTGCACAAAGTTAAAAAGTACAATATTCACGGACTAATCAAGCATACGAAAGAATTATATGTGAAAAATACAAACGACTAATATTATTAAACTACCACTAAGGGTGGCGCAGTTGGTTAATCCAGCTGTGTGAGTGGGAGGAAGTCTCAGAATCAATCCCCACTCAATACATCCTTGGTGGTGGTGGTGTAAGAGACCACTTTGATACGATAAGGTGCCAAAAACTCTAAGCTAGGATTAAAAGACATAGTCTCTTCCTGAACACTATTGGTCCCTTGTATATATAACTTTTTAGGCTTAAACTGTACTTTTTGTGCACTTAGTTATGCATCTAAATCGTTCCCATATAATAATATAATGCAATATAATTTATTAATCTAGAAGGTGAAGCTGCAGGCAGGCCTTGTTAATTAGTCTCACTCCCAGACCACAATAAAAACACATAATATTGCACTACCAGCCATTTTCAGTTGACCACATAAATCTTTGATCCTCTTCTTGTCAATTGCTAATATGGAAACCGTTCCTGACAACAAACCTCAGATCACTGAAGATCATGATCACGATCATCAACCTCCAAGTTCTCAAAGTAGCAGCAGATCCTATGAGTGCACTTTCTGCAAAAGAGGCTTCTCTAACGCTCAAGCCCTGGGAGGTCACATGAACATTCACAGAAAAGACAAGGCTAAGCTCAAGCAATCCTCTTCCCCAACACCTCCTCCTCGAACTCATCAAGAACACGACCATCAAATCATGACTCGTACCATGAAACAAGTGCTCCATCAACTCCCACTTTTCGAGGACACACATGTACTGGCCAAGAAAGATGGTGATGTTCATGATCATGATCATGATGATCGGACGGATCAGAAGGGTTTGTCGAGCTCGGAGCAGTTGGATCTTGAGCTGAGATTGGGTCCTGAGCCTAACAAGGACTCGTCGTCGTCGCCGACAACGGGTACAAGAAAGTTCTTCTGATAACGATGATCAATACTTCATGTCTTTTGCATGCTGTTTTTTTTTTTTTTTTTTTTTTGTTTTTGGTATTGTTTCTTTTGTTAATTTTTTTTTTTTTTCTTTACACATAATTTT
>JAYMTA010003947.1:0-13361 GCA_036897625.1 Pelargonium cotyledonis | reverse complement strand
TATATATATTCTATTTGCATTAACAACCTTCACAATTTTTATAATTTTTCTAGTTCTAAAATGTTGTGATGTTTACTATTTTATTTTAAGCAAGATGATTTTTTTTTTACTGTGAATGGGCTTTTTAATTATTTATGTTCGCACTAAACTTAAATTTTTATAACAAAGAATGATAGAATGAATACGTCATGCTATTTTATTTTTACTGTACCATTTATAGTTTAAGTGCTGAGAGGTTAAAATGATTATTTATTCATTTTCTACAAAATTATTTTATTGTAATCATTTAACCCATGTGATCCACACATCAACATACTTAAATCTTATAAGGGTGTAAAGGTCATGTTTCCTTTATTACAAGAGTCATTAGAACATCATTTTAATACGATAGTCGATTCTACTAGTTTAAGTTATCATACACTATGTCTAACATCATATCCAGAAGTACGTATACAAGATAACCCTTCAATGTAATCCACACATCAACATACTTAAATCTCAATATATATATACCCTCATTTCTATCACTAGGCCTCAACTGATTTATAAAACAATGTCTAAAAAACTAATATAAAAAGTTGAACAAATATTTTGAATAAAGATACAACCAATTAGTTAGTCAAACTTTCTCGATCTTAACAATATTAATATGAGTTTGAGATAAACCTAAATAAAGTCAGAATAAATTGGTGGAACCGATCATTTTGATTTTTGTGCATTGAAAAACCAAACATGATACTATATTTTTCATCCTATAAGTTACATAAAGAAAAAACAAAAACAAAAACAAAAAAAGTCGAAAGTTCATATTAGGTAGAGAAAGAGACTAGAGGGTAACAAAAGATAAAAATAAAGAAGTACAAGGACCGTATTGCAAAAAAGCGAAAGTAATGTACAGTTCATTCACACATTGAAATAGAGACGTTGGTTCTTAGGCGAAAATGTCCCCACCACCGGCCTCTCTCTCTTTCTATCTCTGTCTCTCTCTCTCTCTCTCACAGCAGCATAACAAAGAACAAAAACGCCACATTCCAGAGCTATATAATATACTCACTCCATAACCAATTTTCTTCACTGCCGTCCTGATCCTCCTTCACTCCTCTTCTGATTCCAATTTTCGAATCAAAATCTTATTTTTTTTGTCTTAAATCTCCGATACCCATCTCCTCAAAACGCCCCAATTCCCATCTTTGCCGTTCAAAGCTCCGTCAGAATCGTTATAGCTCACTTGGGTCGATACCCAATTCTCAAATGGTGGTGAGGATGATGAGGTGGACCCCATGGCCTCCTCTGTCGTCGAGGAAGATTGAGGTCGCAATTTCGCTCCGCCGGCTGGAAGGATTGGCCGGTTCCGGATTCGGCGGAGAAGGCGCTGGCTGTTGAGATTAAGTGGAAGGGTCAAAAGGGTATTGCCCTGAGCTCTCTTAGACGCTCGGCGAGGAGGAATTTTACCAAAGATGGGATTGTTGGCGGTGATGGGGTTGTGGAATGGGACGAGGAGTTCAGGAATGTCTGCAATTTTCTGGGAAATAAGGAGGGTCTGTTTCCCTGGGAGGTGGTTTTAACAGTGTTCATTGTAAGTAATTTTTTTAATATATATATGCTGCAATAATGACGATGGGTTGAATATATATCTGGAAATCATATTCATAGATCAATAATGAAATAGGTGGCTCTGTTGTTGTTTTTTGTTCTAATTTGGTGAGTTGACTTTCTAGGAGACAATGTATTGAATAATATGAATATACTGTTTATTATATGCGGAGGATAAAGAATATGTTGGTTTATGTATATAATATTCTTTGATTGTCTTCTCTTATGAGTCTGTTTCTTGTTGATTGTCTGAAGGTTTTTATTATATTGGGGTGTTTGGTGGTAAGGGTTTTACTTATAATAATTTGAGTGCTTGCCTGAATTTTTGGTGGGAGTTTGTGTTTGAAGTGATGTGCAATTTGTTTTGTTTTGGGCTGTGTTCATGCTTAAAAAAAACTGTACTTTTCAGTTATACTGTAATGCCTGGATTGTTCTAATTGATATCCTTATGTGAAATACAGATGGATAATATGGGTGATCATCATTCATTGACTTCTATTTGTAAATGAAATGAAATGAAAGACTGTGATTTCCTCCCAAGAATCTAGTAGGTGATAACAATAATGATTAATGTATAGAATTTTATGGTAGGTGAAAATTTGTTTTTAACATATATTGTTGATCACTAACTATTTTCAGACTTGACAATCTGTGGGTGTTTCTGCTGAATGATCTGTGAATGTTAGTTACTGTAGTAATTTTCTAGCTTAGATGACAAAATCATCTAATACTTTTACTTCTAAATAATATTTTCACTTTCTTACTTTAGCTTTCATTTTTCCGTGTGTATTCCTATTACTGTTTAAGAATATGCTTATGCACTTTGAAAAAGATATGAATAATGAACCACTGAGCACAAACCGTAAATGAATAATACTGCCCATTCTCTGATTTAGAATGTTTTCAGTTTTATGATATAAGCTAGTATACTTTAAACCTCGAGTATGGTTGTAAGCTTCTCGTGAATGCGTCCAGTAGATCCATCATTATACATGTATACAATCAAAATTCTTTATTTCAGTGGTAAGGTTCTGTTTGGTCTATTGATCAGTCAAATATACTCCATTGTTTATGATTTAGAACTTGAACCGAGGGTCAAGCAGCAAGGCCCGGTTAGTTGGAACTGCATCACTGAACCTTGCGGGATTTGCTCTCACAGCCGAGGGAAAAAAGCTTGAAATGAACTTTCCTCTTGTGATCCCGGTTGGCTCTGTTGAGTGTAGACCCTTTCTTTGCGTAAGTGCCTTTTGATATGCCTTGTCATAATCATTCCCTTTCCTTTTTCTGTGATGTGCTGGACCGATTTTTCCGCCTGATCACATGTTTATCTGTAATGCAGTTGTCCCTCAGCTTTTTGGAATTACAAACAGCTCATGAACCTTCAGAGACAGTTTACAGATCAATGGTTCGTTTCCCACTCTCACCTTGTTATGCACCCTTCTCAGCGGAGAAGGATGGATCTTCTTCTCTTAAAGCAGGTCTGAGAAGGGTGAAAATTTTCAGAGATTATGTGTCTCTTCGAAAAGCAAAGAAGGCATGCCATGACGAAGAGAGCAGCGACGGTCGGTCCTCAGTCAGAAGTGAGGATGCTGAGTTCACTTCTCCAGTTGACACAGATTCACTCGATGATGATGCTGATGGAGAATCAGAGGAGAGCAAGGAGCCCTCTATTGTTCAAAGATCACTCAGTTATGAAACATTGGCCAGTGCAAAATGTGTTGGAGGGCTAATTTACTTAAATACACCAATCAGTAATGAAGATGAAGCCTTAGTTTATTATAGCAACAGTAAGTTAGATGATGGATGCTTATATCCCAAGGATTTAGTCTGTAAGCAATCCTTGAAGCAGAGTTCGAAACGGAGAATTTTATCTTGGAGGAGGAGGAAACTGGGCTTTAAATCTCCGAAAGTGAAAGGGGAGCCGCTTCTTAAGAAGGATAATGGAGAAGATGGTGGAGATGATATTGATTTTTATCGCAGGCAAATCAGCTCATCTGATGATTCCAGTTATGGGGTATGTGGTGCATATCCAACTCTTTTCTGCTGTCTTATTTTTGTTATTGCCTATACTTCATTTTTCATTCCTAGTTCTAAATGAAAATTATTGAAATTGTTTTGGCAGTGGCATAAATCAGAAGACGGTTCCACTACCAGCCGATCATCGTTCTCTGAATTCGGGGATGATCATTTTGCCATAGGAAGCTGGGAGCAGAAGGAAGTCATTAGCCGTGATGGACAGATGAAGCTTCAGACACAAGTCTTTTATGCTTCAATTGATCAAAGGAGCGAACGTGCTGCTGGGGAGAGTGCATGTACTGCTCTGGTTGCTGTCATTGCCGACTGGTTGCTATGCAACAAAAACGAGATGCCCATCAAGTCTGAATTGGACAGCCTGATCAGAGATGGATCGTTAGAGTGGAGGAATCTATGTGAGGACGAAGCCTACAAAGAGCGGTTTCCTGACAGACATTTTGATCTCGAGACCATCCTCCAAGCCAAAATCCGTCCTCTATCTGTAGTCCCAGAGAAGTCCTTCATTGGGTTCTTCCATCCTGAAGAAGGACTGAAAGAAGATTGTGGTTTGGACTTCCTCCATGGCGCCATGTCTTTCGACAGCATCTGGGATGAGATCAGCCGTTTAGACTGCCTCAGCAATGGTGTAAGCATTCCTTTGGTGTACATTGTAAGTTGGAATGATCACTTTTTTGTCTTGAGGGTTGAGAAAGATGCTTACTACATCATCGACACTTTGGGAGAGAGGCTCTTTGAAGGATGCAACAAGGCCTATGTCCTGAAATTTGACAAAGACACAACAATCCATCGATCACCAACTGAGAAAAAAGCATCAGAAGATAAACCTACCAATGAAACTGCAGGCGAAAAAGCTCTGGAAGCCAACTCTAACGGGTCAGGCAACAGTTACAAAGAAGATAAAGACGTCGTAGTGTGCAAAGGGAAGGAGTCATGCAAGGAGTATATCAAAAGCTTCTTAGCTGCAATACCAATAAGGGAACTGCAAGCTGATATGAAGAAGGGTTTGAAGGCGTCATCAGCACATCTTCATCGCCGGCTACAAATTGAATTCCATTACACCCAATTTTTGCAGCCAGTAGCTGAGTGAGTATTCAGCAACAGCAGTGACAGTGTATATGACTGATCTTGAACCTTTTTTTTTTTTCTTCACCATTTTGAGGAGGAATTGCAAAGCATTTCCTTTGTGTTCTACATTATGGGTAGTGTTGTAATTACTTTAATATCTCTTGTGGGGATGATGGGGATGATCAATATGTAAGTACATGATGATTCATATATATGAACTAACATGTTTGATGTTTTGGTTTGTACTTTTCAGCAACAATTTTCAGTCTATCTTCCCTTTCTTAACCATTGTTCTCTAAAACAATCTTCTCATTGTCTTTTCTTGAGTATCGTTTTCCTCATCATTCGTCACATTTAAAACGACACCGTTTGATTGTCTGCGATATAAAAAAATACATAAATACATATAAAACACAATATTTTTTTTGACGTGACATGCACATGTGAGCAAATTTATATAACATGGCGTGATAACAATTTACCAATTTTTATTCTAGTATAAAGTTTACACAGTGGATCATTCATATCCAATACAAAATATCCAGAAAACAATACTCCATAACAATTTGCACCAAAAAATGACAATAATAATCCATACTAACACCCAAAAAAATTAGGAATAAAATAAAGAACCCATTTTCAGTTGAAAACGATGCTCTGTTTCTTCAGCAACAATTGGGGCAAATCATCAGACCGTTCTCATTACACTCCGGGCATGTACTCCTCGACCCATCATCGGAAACCATCCTCCGGCTGCCGGAGCACCTAAAACAGAGCACGAACCGCAATCCAGCGCACCCTTCGCAAGGTCCGGTCGACCGGTCAATTGGCAAGCTCTCGAGCAGTGGCCGGAGCTTACCCTGCTCGTGCAGCTTCAGAACCTCCTCTGCTCCGCCAATGTACCTTCCTTTGATGAACAGCTTCGGCGGAACCACCGGTTGGTCTCCGAGAACTCGCTTCAGTTCGTCCTTAAATTCCATGTGCATCGATACGTCCCTTTCGAAGAACACAACCCTGAAGGTCTCTAACAGAAACCGGACGCTGTTACAGTCCTCGAAGGTCTTTCTGATCCCCCGGAGGCTCGTGGTGTAGAAGATCACAGTTCCGTCGCCGCCCGGCGGGCACTTCTTTTCGAATTCGAGCAGGGGATCAAGATTCTGGCTCTGATCCTCCTCGATTCGACGAGCTTTCAGTGGAGGCTCTTGCTCTGCTTCATCGTCTTCTTCGATCTTTCCCAGAGGCTGTTCTTCAATTCTCGCTCTTCTCTCTTCCTCAACCATTCTAATATGGTCCCTCAAAGCCTGCCGAAAAGCTGCCAGCAGTTTAGGATCGAAGAGACTCCCGGAATTCAAGTCCGGCCGCCGGAAAGACGAGATGTCAATCTCCGACAAAGGGACATGCTCTGTCTCTTCCTGAATTCCACTCTGTTCATGCTCTGTTTCCGAGCTGACATTTGAAAATTTCTTCGACTGAACAGAGCACTGTTTCTCCGGAGGACCCATGTTTTCTTTGTCGTCGTAGCTGTCTTCGAGCTCCATTTCTTCGTCTTCGAGGTCCTTCATGAGCTCCGACACGTCAATGATGTCAGGTTCTTGGACATTCGAGATGCTCTGCTTCTGATTAAGCTTGCTCTGCTCTTGAACTTTCTTGCCTGTCTGGTTCTGTTCTTGAAGAACAGAGCTCTTGGACCAAGAATCGACGACATACCCATCTGAGGCACTGACCTGAAGAACACGATCTTGCTTCAAGTAACCGATGGGTCGGACCGATTGGAGCGTCTTCAGTAACCTCCCTCTCATTCCTTTCATTTTAGTACCTGAAATGCTGATCTGGGAAACAACAATCAGATCAGGAAACGGGGTTTTGAGGATAAAATCAGTGGATTACGAGCGTTTTGTGGGATGATTCTGAAACTGCTGTGATTTTTTTTACCTTTCTGGGCACGCACAAGAACATCACAATGGCATGTTTTTTCTCTGGTTCAACGGCTACAAAGCCGAAAGGGCAATTTTAAATTTCGAAACGGTAAAGTGGGAGGAGGAGAGAGGAATCTGGTGAGGACTGGTGCATGGTAAAGAGAGCAACATAGATCTGTGATCTGCCACGTGTTAAGGACAGGTATATAATTGACACGTGTAGGGTTGAGATTGCGATATTGTGAACGTGATGCATGTGATTGGTAGGACTGAATCAGGAACAGGTGTATCCTCAACGGTCACAAATGGTGATTGGGACTTTGGGTTTTTGCTTGACCACAAATATAATTACCTCTTTTAGCCACTAATTAAAGCCCTAGTAGGCTTTAGAATCCAATAATTTGGAACCATTTTAATAACTCCAGTGATCAAAATTTTAATGCGATATGATAAAGCAATTATTAAGAGTCACACGAAGTTAATTGAACAATTAATTAACAAAAGTTTTTAGAGCATAAATACACTTAACAAAATCTTCATTGTTAATTTAAATAAAATGAAGTTACTCAATATTTCTAAAGCTTTAATACTTTTCACTCGATTGAACTTTTTGCTGTTTCGATATCTTAATAGGACACTATATATGTGAGATGCTACACATCGTGTGTCATGCCTCATTATTTTGCTAGTTAAGATACAAATATGAAAATAGTCACATGTTAGCGTACTATCTCAAGTTCAAACATACTTGATGAATTTGTATTCGACTTATGCATATAAGGCATGTGTTGTCCATTTTGTCATTATAGAGTTTCACACGTGCAGACTGTCACTCTCTAAAACCCGATCTAACATATAATATGCCACATTTAGTTTGGACGCAATTCGGAATAGTCAAAGATCTTTGCCTTATTGATAGGCCCAATACAATAGTCGCCGGAGCCATATGCATAGGACATGTGTATCTCAACCAACACCACATCATGTCTTGGAAGGCAATTAAGTGCTTGTTTGTTTCTCTTTGTTGTAACTTAACGGAGTGCCGCTTAGGAGCCACCTAGAATTATCGGTAAGTTGATTTTGATCCACATAGGATACGTGTTTGGCAAAATCATGTAAGAATTGCATGTAAGAAGTTTTTGTTGAGCTAAATTTTAATGTCTGCCTTGTAATTAAAGAATTAAGTTTTTCTTTATGAAGATTGGTAGAGCTGACTATTTAAACAATTGTACAAACGTTTAAAATTATACATACACTATTACGGAGTTTGATGGTGTGAAATTTGTCTAATGGATCAAATTTTGCTCAAAACGAATTTCAACAAAAATGTGTGAGTTAGGTCAAGTAACCCACACCCCACCACCTGTTTTCAAAATGATGACCATAATTCAATCAATCAACTACAATAATTCTTGGATTGGATCATTTAATACCAATGGATTGGGTAAGGTTGGGGTTGATAATGATAGGTTAGCAACTATATATATACTTATTCTTAATCAAATTTAACTCATTAAATACCACAATTGAATATGTGCCTCATTATAATTTTCCTTGCCGTACGAAGTAAACGCTATATATAATAATATATTGAACAAAGACTATATCATTTATCAAATGCTTCTTCGTTTGATTTTGAACCACAACAAAAATGCTACTAAATTAAACTATACTGATTTTAAACGAACTAAAATTACCGTCACTCAAATTCATTTCCGTTACACTGTACATATATTGAACAACAACCCGTTGGCTTGTGGTCAACGTACTACTTAGACACCGTTGTATTTCAGATTCATATGGTTATAAACACTATTAGTATTCTAATTTGAATTTGGCGTTAAATAGGGTATAGATAAATATGATATATGACTTTCTTGTATTGAACTTAATGTAATACTAATAAAAAATGCATTATGGACAACGTTTTCAAATAAAAAACTCCAATTAATCCTACCTCATCCTGGATGAACCAAGAATCAACTCAGATGTAAGCTCTTTAGACAACCCGAGTTTAAGTGGTGTTCCTGCATCAAATTTTGAATATTTCATGTCGTTGCAGATCAGTAGGCAAGCAAATCATGGACAACATGTATTGCCAAATTTTGTTATTCTATGAGGGTACTCTACCATTACTTTTAAATGATTGTAACCGTATTCCAAACTATGACGTCATCGTCCTCTTTAAGGCTCTTGAATATAACGTTTTTTATATATAAAAAAGAACACTAATCAACCGCAACAATTCCTTAATTACTAAAATATAGTAGTCATTACAAAATTATGTACAACTAGAATCTGGTCAAACCACATACCTCCTTCAACTCCGTAACTGAACCGGCGACTCCTCGGACACCGCCACCACCGGTGGTGGTGGTGGTGGCGGAGGCGCGTTGTTCCGGCACAAGGGACACGTGGACCGGAGAAGCAACCAAGAATCAATACAGCGTTGGTGGAAGATGTGATCGCAATAAGGCAGCAAGCGAAGCACGTCGGTGTCCTTATAATCCGCCAAGCAAATGGAACAGCAACAAGCCATGGTGTCGCGTTTTATGATCTTTGCTTGCGTGTAGCGCAAGTAAGGGTAGTTGAGCAGCGAGGCTTCGTCCAGGACCTGTAGTTCACGCCGACGCCGGAGATTGGCTGCTCCGTCGCCGATGGGGCTGGCCCGGGGCAGGTAGGCCGCCGGGACGCGGTGGCAGAGGTAGTAGGCGAAGACGATGATTGTGACGATCATGAGCACGGCCAGAGAAACCGCCATGGCGGTCGCGACCACGCTCATGTTGAGCTTCGCGTGGTGAGGGCTTGGCTGTGTATAATTCATTGATTCAATGCTCTGTTTTGCTCTGTTTTGTTCTGTTTTTGTTTTGATTTTGAAATTGAATAAGAGAAGATGGATTTTGCTTTCTTGGTAGAAAGGTCAATGGTTGTTTTTCTTTGTCATTTACATGCACAATTGTATTGTTCTTTATTTGGTCAATCACTCTTATAATTCAATATTTGAAAATTCTAGGTGACATATGATGTTTTAGTAAATGGACATGAATATAATTATAAGATGAGACACTTTATGTTGCCTTTTATTTTTCACTGTATGTCTTCTGATTTGGGGAAATCATAAACATGTCCCCATCACCTATCTGCAATCTTAAATCTTATCTCAAAGTTTACACTTGTTTCATGCCTCACCTATCTTCTTCAACTATGCTGAAATTGACCAAGCCCACAATATATATGTTATACACTAAAATTCTTCTGTATATCCAAAACTAACACTATTTAGCTTGTGCCCCACACTATCTATAGTGTCTAATTGCCATGTGATAACTATTCAATACATCAAAATTATAATATCACAAGCATCCATAGATACAATTCAGGGGCAATCATGTGTTTTTTCTAAACTATGTGCTCTTGAGCCGATCGGATTTGTCGGATCCAATTCATTACTTTGGGTGATCCTGAGAAAATCTGATTAAATTGTACCGAATTTCAGATGCCAACAAATACAAATACAAATTGTGACCTCAACGACATGCATGTACTTAAAATTTACAAATTACCACTTCTTTAGTCTATTATCTAAGAGATCTACAAAGATGGGAACAGCGAGGCCTTGTCCTATACGCTGTACAACTAAATGTCAATTTTATCCTTCTATCGGCGGCGGCGAGCTCCGGCAAATCGGGCAAGTGGGTTTGATTCTGAGCCAAGGGTCGACGCAATCGAGGTGGAAGAGGTGGCCGCAGCCGGACGGCGTCGGTGTCAATGTAATCGAGCAAGCAAACAGAGCAGCAGCGAGAAGCAGAGGACTCTGGCCGGATTCTGAGCTTGGCATCGGAGTAGAGCAGCTTCGGGTAGGCCCCAATTGAAGCCTCGTCGAGGCCCATCTCGGCGTCGCGACCGGCGGAGGCGGAGCTGGTGGGTCCGCTGTCAGATGATGATGATGGTGATGGGTATGTGGGAACGTGTCGGAATCGGGTGCAGAAGTAGGAGGAGAGAGTGACGACGAAGATGAGAACGACGACGGCGACGGGGCCGCCGAGGTAATGGAAATTGGTGGGGTCGGTGACGGCTGAGACGGAGTCGCCGGCGGTAGCCATCTTGGTGGAGACGGGAAGGAGGGTGTGAAGTAGAGTGAGTGAGTGGTCTATTAAGGAAATTCAGACAGTTATGAGACTGAGAGATGTGAGGGTTATTTTGGTAAATGTATGGTTTTGTCATGTTATGCAAGAGAAACAAATAATTCATTTTGGGACGGATGGAGTATAAAAAATTGTGTTATCGAGTATGGAGTCAACTTTAATCAAACAAGAAGATCTCGTGGTTGGAGAGACACACTCCATTCTTGATAATATCGGATAAGATAGATGTACTCAAATTGTTCTGGAGATCTAACCGACCCGTTAACAAACCTTCCAACGATTGGTGTGTTCACCTAGTAGTTGAATTTTTCTTTTAAGCACATGAAACTAACATTGTGATAGTAAAATAACAATGTATTATTTTTAAGGGACAAAATCATGCTACTAAATTGTTCATCTCACAATAACGTCGTGGAAAGCTCGTCACAATTTAGTGACATGTTAGGTGTCACAACACTCCACGGTATAATTTTTTTGTTACGCAGCAACTTCAATCGCAACGGTGACATATTTCAATTCGTCTCTCTATATGTGATCAACAATGAAATTTCGTCCATGATCATTGGTTTTCTCATTAGTGTACTAATACAAAATTATAAACTCCTATTTAAGTATAAGATTAGTATAGCCATTCTCAATCGGGCCATACAAAAAAATTAATCTTACTGTTTTTTTTTTTTTAAGTTTTCAAAGTTATTCATAAATAAAATTTGTCATTAAGCATATTCATGCTCACTTTATGAACAATATTAAGATACTATTAATTGCTTAAGTGAATACTTGTCACTCTAATATATAAAATAATGCCAATGCATGCATACTCTAGATATCTTACTTAAATGATTAATTAAAGCACTCACTTAAACAATCTATTTAAAAAAGAAAAAAGATATTTCAGACGATTCACGTCAATTGTATTTCTTATGACAAAAATATCGGGTATTTATTTGTCAAATATTTTTCTATTAGTGTAAGTTTACTTGTAGAATTCCATATGCACAAACTTAATATTGTTTACTTATAAATAAGATCATTTTCATTTCTTCATTATAATAACAAGAAAATACTATTCCTTAAATTCTTCTAAGAATTGGAGTTGAAGAAGATTTGAGCATTACCAATATATGGGAAACTTTTGTGTAAGAACTTTCTACCTCGTGTGATTTTCATTACTCCGGATATGTTTTTTTTAGTATAATATGTTTTTTATTTGTTCTTATTTTTTTTAATTACACCTTCTAAAAGTAAATATATACTTATATTGTTTAGTTCAACTCTTTTCTTTTTCTTTGTAGAAAATTAGCTCTAACTTTTACCATTATGTAAGAGTTTGAGATTGAACTTACTGTTAAGAATTCAGAGTATGTATCACTGAAAATATATATTATTGTTTTTATGATTAGTGAATATTATATTCTATCAACAATACATTGTCTATTTTCAGAAAATAAAAAAAAATAAAAAAAAAATAAAAAAGCTTTACATTGTCTTATGCATTGTGACATGTCATTGGTTTATAAATATTTTGAAAACAATTTTAACTCACTTGCACTACACTTGCACTACACTTGCTTGCCTTTATATGAAAAATGAACTATAGTATATGTTACAATATTCCCTTCAAAAATTGGAGATATTCTCTTGATGTCTACAAATTATTTATTTATCTTTCACCCTATTCTTTTTTTATATATATAAATAAATAAGTAAACAAATTGATTAATATTACTAATACACTTTTTTTTTTGTTAATGCATTCTAGATGGGTTGTGGTAAAAATTCTGGTTCGGGTGGATCTATAAGTGTATCAAGAGTTGGCCCTCTTAGTTCTAGCGGATCTGTTGTTGGAGCACCAAAAGTAGACCTTTTTCATTCTAGTGGATCTATAATTGCACCGTCAGGAAATGACCCTTCTAGATCTAGAGGACATGCAGTTGCATCATCAAGAGTTGGCCCTTCTAGTTCTAGAGAACGTGTAATTGCATTATCAAGAGCTAGTCAAACTAGTTCTAGCAAACCTATAATTGCACCATCGGGAGCTGGCCCTTCTAGTTCTAGAGGACGTGTAGCTGTACCATCAGGAGCTAACCCTACTAGTTCTAGCAAATCTATAGTTGCACCATCAAAAGCTGGATCTACTAGTTCTAGCAAACCTATAGTTGCACCATCAAAAGTTGTCTCTACTAGTTCTAGAAAACCTATAGTTGCGCTATCAGGAGTTTGCCCTTCTAGTTCTAAAGGATGTGTAACTGCACCACCAAGAGTCGGCCCTACTAATTCTAGCGGATCTATAGTTGCACCATCAGGAGCTGGCATTTATAGTCCTAAAGGACATGTAGTTGCACCACCAAAATCTGGCCCTACTAGTTCTAGCATATCTGTAGTTTTCACCATTAGGAGCTGGCTCTTCTAAATCTAGAGGACGTGTAGCTACACCACCAAGAGCTGCCCCTTCTAGCTCTAGCGTATATGTAGTTTCACCATTAAGAGTTGACTCTTCTATTTCTAGAGAACGTGTAGTTGCACCATCAAGAGCTGCCCCTCCTAGTTCTAGCAATCATCTACCTTGCCCTTCCTATTCTAACACATATTTACATGTACCTACACC
>JAYMTA010003946.1:0-13362 GCA_036897625.1 Pelargonium cotyledonis | reverse complement strand
AATCTTTTAATTGATACATCTTATTCACATATTGTGATTTGAGTTAGTGAAATAATGTTAGTTCTCTCTTCACAATGGTTTCCATAATGTCTCTCTCGTTAGCTCTTTATTTTATTATTTTGACTTATGTTCTATTAGTTTTTTTTTTTTGTTGAGAATGTTAGTTACTTTCTATTGTTATTGTACTTACCCGTGCATCGCACGGGATCTTTACCTAGTTCTAATAAAGAAGAGCGAAGTGTCATTAATAACCAAGAAATTGCATTCATGAGATAAGATAATCTAATAGTACTAGGAGAGTAAAAAAAAACTCATAGAAATCTAAGAAGAACTGATGTACACAACTGAACAATCTAAGCTCACAACATCAATAACACATGGTGGATTTTGTTTTGCATTAATTGACTGTTGCGGCAATGTCGTTTTCTCTTCAACCACAACTTTTTTGGCATTCAATTCCGCCACAAACGGGTGCCAGAGGAGCTCCTTCGCCGAACATCTCACAAACGGATTCCTCGCGAAGCAATACTCTAAAAAATTTCTTCCCAATTTCGACACCCTCGTTGGAATCTTTGGAAAATTCCGATCCAACCCAATATGACTCACCAAATCCTTAGTCGTCCAATCGGATCTTGTCTCCCACGGCAGCATTCTGGTAAGCATGTAAAGCACAATGCACCCAAAAGCCTAAACATCCGCCGGAGCGTCTTGAATTCCAAGAACCACCGCCTCTGGCGACAAATACATTGTTGTCCCCCTTACCATCTTCCTCTCTCCGAACTTCTTTGCAAGCCTAAATCAGCAATTTTGGCCACAAAACAATCACGATCAGAATCGGGATCATAGACTAACAGGATATTTTCGAGCTTCAAATCTCAATGCACGTAACCTGTTCGATGAATGTACTCAACGCCTATAAGCATAGATCTTGCGAACCGCCGGACCTGAGTCTCCGGCAAGCCCATGCCACCATTTCGCTGAACAAAATCCAGAAGTGTACCACCAGAAGCGTACTCGAGAAACAAATTGAAGATAAGATCATGGCTTTCATTAGTGGTGACGATGTCTCCGAATGATCGGAAAATGTTGGGGCACACCTGAAGCTCTTCGAGGATGCGAGACTCGTTGGAGATTGTGAAAGACGCCGGCGGCGACACCGATTTCACGACCATAATAGAGAGCAAATCTTCATACTTAGATTTCTTCTTTTTTTTTTTTCTTCTTGTCCAATATAGCTAAATGAATAGAGCCAAAACCTCCTCTAGCTCCCGAGTAGAGGACCTCGGATCCAATCGAAACGAAACTTCTTCTTCATTGTATGCGTATGTTTTCTTTATGCAAATTAAGAAAGTGCTTAGCTATTTGTCTATGATCATATTTGAAGTATAAGACAATGAAAATACAACATGGAGGTGGAGGTGGAGGTGGTTGGTTATTTGTGATAATGGTTAGTTATTTGTGAGATTGTGTTTGAAGATGTGGGTAATGGGTATAAACTACTAAAGCAATTATATTTATTGCATGTCTTGGACCTAATTTTTAATAATATGATTTTAACCTATGCATGTTTAAGATTAAATCACTTCCTTAACTTAATGCTTAAAAATAGAAGGAAAACCGCAGCAATGAGAGATTAGGCTTACTCTACATCTTTTTCATCTGGTTATACAGTAAACTTTTCTTTAATTCCTGCGGATTTGTTAGGATTTCTTTTGTATCTCTGATTATGTGTCTTCTTTCTCCTTATATTAATATTTAGTATAGTAAATTAACAGGCTTATTCTTAAATGTTAATTTTTATTGTCTTATCAGAGACATCTAGTTTATAAAGAAGTTCCTTAAGTTTAGCTATAGTTATAGTACTTCGTAAAATTATATTACATATATTATCCCTTGCCAGTATTTTTTTTTTTTTTTTTGTATGAACAAATTAAAAGAGCAGTCAATTTATACTATATGGGACACCACCTGTTTAGCTCTTTGTGGTGTTTCACAATAATTAATTGAAACAGGGCCCTTGTACAGAGCCTAGCTTATCAGATTTGTAAAATGTTTGCTAGAATTCTATAATAACTTTAGTAGGATACTTGGTATTTTAATGGCTAATATGAAGAGTATTGAAGTAAAAGAAAAGACTCTAGACTACTGATATTCCGCTGGATATATTTATGGGTGATGATTGTGAAAATGTAGTTCTATTTTCTGAATGCATTTTATCCCTTATCTTTATTTTTTTTTATTGATATCAGGACTCAAACTTATAAAATAATGACAATAATAATGAGAAAGGGTATTTTGGCCATTTTATTATTTTTGGACGGAGTTTCAGATAAAAAGAGAATGTAAAGTTTTGTGAAACCATACTTTAGGTGTACTTTAGGGATAGATAAGTACAAATGGAGCATACTTCAGTTATGTACACGTAATTTTTCCAATTTTAAGCTCCTCTTGCATACATACTTCTTATTGGTTTTCTACTAATGTTACCAGACCAGGCCTTATTGGACCAACCGATTAGCAATCGCAAGGCTCAAAATTCTTACAGAAACTCCAAATTTCCAGAATCGGAAAACAGGTTCAACAAATTTAAAAACCCCACCTTCAATCTTCCGTAGCTGCCTAGAGCAGTAGCAGAGCTGACCTACTCTCAAAATGGGTTTGCCTCAAATCGTCGATTTAGCCCGCCATTTCGCTGTGATGGTCAGAGTTCAAGGCCCTGTAAGCAATTCTCTCTGCCAAATACTTGTCTGATTTATTTTCTTGCTGCTCACTGATAAAAAAGAAAAAAAAAAAAATTACATTTTTATAGGACCCAAAGGGCGTGAAGATGAGAAACCATGCTTTTCACCACTACGAGTGAGTGATTTTATTGATTTGATTGGACCTAAATTTCCGGTGCGTATTGATTTGAGCTCTGGTTAATTTTTGTGCAACTGGGTATGTGTAGTTCTGGTAAAACAACACTTCAAGCTTCTGGGATGTTATTGCCTGATAGCCTTTATGACGCTGAAGCAGCAAAGGGTGTTTTGGACTGTAACAATGGGAATTTGAGGTTGGTTGTCACTATGGCATCTGTTATTGAACCCTTTTTATCTCTGCAACACAGAGAGGCTTTGTCTCAGGTGGGAACTTCTGTAATTGAATAAGCTGTTTTGGGTTGTTTGATATTTGAACTTTGAATATATTTTCTTAGTTTAATCTGGAAGATATATAATACTATGAATACAATAGGAAAGACAAATTTTACTCTTTTATTGATGATACTGACTTAGTAGAACATGAAATCAAAGACTAAGATAGTCATGAAGAGAGTTTAGATTATTAGAATAGATAGAGAAATAGAAGAAAATAATTTAGGAGAGTAGAAGATATATGAAAATGAATTACATATTACACATACACACCTTATTTTCTAATAGTTCTCCCCTTAATTACATTAGAATAACTTACTATTTGAGATACAAAGAAATTCAATAACCTCTTAGTCCTGTTCTTATTCAATCCCACGATTAGCTACTCACTAACTTATTAATTTCATCGATATCTTCCTCATCCCAATGCAACATATGTCCTTACCATAAGTCCCTTTTCATTTATTGCAGGGCCGACCAGAGTTGATTTCTGGTGCTCGGATCGGTATTATGGTAGAGGTATGATATATATTTTCTATATGCAGGAAAAAAAAGAGTGGATTAAAGTTGATATCTTATTATGATAATGTAACTATTGGTGCCTTGTCATTTACAGGACATAGTGAGAGCAGGAAAAGTTATAGTTAAAGGAGCTCCTAGTTGGCTTGAGGCGCAACTTCTAACATTGGTAGGTATTGAGCATACCCACTTGCTTCTTTAGACTCTAAGTAATAGTATCCGGAAGTTTTTCACTTGCTGAATAACTAAGAAAAGAGCATCAAATCCTCTTATATTAAGTGTAAGGAGGCCTTGTTTGGTTCAAGGATTAGTTTCAGGAAATGTTTCAGCCAATGCAATGTTAATTTTACTCTTATTTGGTCTAGTCAAATGACAGAAGACGTAAAGAAAATGAAATTTACTCCATCTTATAATTATTACTTGCTTCCATCGAATGAGATGGCATCTTACTTTCCTAATTTTTGTGAAAGCTGGATGTCTTTTTATTTCTATTTTTATGAGGCTTGTTGGGTTTTGCTCAAGTCGGAGGCAAATTCAATTATAAGTTTTTGAGTTGGAAAGTAGAGATTGGGCAGTTTAAAAGTGCTGGTACTTGGGAAATCATCATTTGTTGCATTACCACACTGCCTCTTTGGTTAGAGAAGATATGGAAGACTTTACAAGGGTAGAGATTTCATTTCATGATCTTAGTCTCTTCCCCTTCCCCCCTATTTATTTGGAATTATGCTAAATCTAAGTTTCCAATGCCCTTTTTGAATAGCCTAAATGCCGGTTTGACGGGTTTGTAATGCTTTTAGAGTTTTTCCTGTGTAAGCTCCTTGTGCTTTTTATCCTTTGATAAAATTTTATTTCTTATCTAAGAAAAAAAAAATTCTAATCCTATGTATAAACATTTTCAGTACAGGAAATTGCAGTTTCCAGTTTTGTTAGTGAAAGATGGAAGTGGAAAAATCTCGTCCTATATTGGAAGTTTCAGTTCCAGATATTGCAGACTCAAGTTGATTTCCACTTGCAGCTTTCACTACCAAATCTTAAGCCTGCAAGTTGTCTCTTGTATATGTGTTCATGATTTCAAGTCACTATAATGGTCATCCAAAAGTACAGATTGTAGCTTCTTAGCTCAATGTAGAATACGGGGAGAATATCCAATCAAGCCTGTCAAATACGAACTCTTAGTAACATTTCTCTAATTGAATATATTAATGATACCTTTTGATTTAGAATTGCAAGGCCATGTTCATGATCGTTGTGAGCAAGCCCGGCTACTAATGATATGTTAATTTTTTTTTTTTTTTTTTAATGTTTTGCAATATAACATTTGATAACTTCTGATACATGCAATTTATGTTTTGATATTGATCAATGAATTTATCAGGTTAATGTTCCTGCATCTACTATTGCTTTTCAATCAATCACCAAAGCTTCTCCAGGCTCACTAGAGGATGGATGGGAAGTTGGTTGGTCTTTAGCCTCTCACGGTAACAAGCCCCAATCTTCCATGGATATTACTCAAAAACAGGTTAGTCTTCCACAAGCATTTCATTGTTTAATCCCAGAGATGTATGTTGCATATATGTGAGACCCTTTTTTATAGTATTATTTTATTGTATGCTTGTTATAAAATTTATCTGATATGGGAAGAAACGAAAGACAGCTCTACCAAAAAGTAATATCCTAGCCTTTTAATTTTTATCATTGCTTGATTATGTTAACACTAAGGTAGCATTTGAATAAATATTTTTTGTTTGGGAATGAGAATCAAGTATTGGACGGGAATGAGATTCCCATTCATCATGTTTGAATCCAAATCTCATTATTACCATTTCTTTGCTGATGAACAAATTGAATTCCCCATTACATGAATGGATTGGGATTCCCATTCTCTTTCATGCTCCAAAATAAGTAGAATTTCACACTTGATATGATCATCATCATCATCATTTACATATGTAATTTTATATTTAATCAGTATTATTACACGTAATATCAGAATTAATAATTGCTGCAATGAACTATAATTAGTATAATTGTCATTAACATTCTGATAATCAATTTCAATTATGAAAATATATATTTATAAAAAACAATTTATGGACCCATCCATCAATACCACTTATTCCTCGGGTAGATAGATATTCAAGACCCAACCATGACGTTGAAAGCAATTCGAGACTCAACTGGAAAGGGTCCCGACTCTTGATTTGACTTCAAACACCAAATTTGGGACTCAATGCTAATCTGACTTGATTTTGAGTCCAACTTCTAGTCGAGTCTGAGTCATCATGTCCAGGACCCCAAATCTAACTAATTGCATGTCTAAATATATTAGTCCACAAAATGATTTTTTATCTTTACTTTTTTTTCCTAGTAGCTAAACCAGTTTTGCATTCCAATAGGCAATAGTTATGTAGTGGGCTTGGCTTCATGGGTTGAATGATGTAGCAAAAAAAAAATCATTCTCCATTCACAATGATATGTATTTTTGTTAGGCGGTTGTTGATAACTGTTTTTGATCTCGTTCGTCAGATAATTTTAGGTCAACTTGATAAGACCTAAATAGTGATTCATTCTCTCGTTCAGATCCGGGTCAATCCAATAGATACTTGATAAAAATCAGTTGGAATGGCCTAAATGCCTGCAAAAGAGAACACGCGTTAGGTAGAGATCAGTGCGGTGTGTGCACTAAAATTCAACTCCGACGCGAGTTAGATCTATGCATTTGGATTTAGAACACTACCAAATGTAAAGAATGTAAAATTGTGTGAGTAAAGAGTCAGCTAAACCTTGCGCCAATGTGGTATTTATAGTGTAAGAGCATGAATCTGATTGGCCAGAATGATATGGCAGATTCCTTCTGACTGCTTGATGCAAAATTAGGGTTGTAGTGAAATTAGAAAAGTTTCAATTACTACAAATATGGACATTTGGCGAAAGTACAGATTTTTTGGGGGCCAAAACTGGGCCAAGTTTACACAAGCCGAACTGTCATACAGTGCTCACAGGTGTGGGGCTCTTGCCAAGGTTGTGGAATCACCGGAATATGGTTACAATGGTGGCTAGTGTCCGGGCCATTTTCCTTCTTGGTCAATATCGATTGTGGATCCTACTTGTGTTCTGACATGGCTATCTCACATGTGCCCGAAATATTTGTGTATCATTAACTATTGTATTGGGTTGGGAATATTAGGCCTTAAATTATGTTGCTAGTTAGTATTAGTTTGTCTAATTATCTGTATTAATCAGCTTTATAATAATTCATGCAAATAAAATTACATTGATAGAATTAGTAATCCTTCGTGTGGAATTTTATGGGCTAAACTCTCCATTGATCCTCTAAACTATACGCACATATACATTTGATCCTTCAATTCTTTTTATCACCATTGATCATTCAACTATTATTTCGCAACATTTAGTGTCCCAAATTATTATTTTTTTTATTATAATTTTTTGGTCTATGATGATGAGATCAAATATTATAAGGATCAATAATTTTAAAGTAATTGGATGTCTAAGTATGATATGTGCTATAGTTGGAGGATTATTTATAAAATTAACTTAAATTTTAATAATGGAATACATATGATGGATTGAGTTTCCCATACTAAAAGGTTTGCCTTTCGCCTTTATATGTAGCTCAATCATTTTATGTTTTTTTCCAATGTTGTACTTTTTCATCACCACGTGTGACCTCACATATTTGTTTAATCGTGGGCTCGACAATGGCACTATTAGGGGCCTTTTAAAATGAACTCTCCACCTCACATGTATGAATACTTTTTCCTTTTATTGTGGACTTGACCATGCATAATCATGACCTTTAAATCAACACTTCCGCATGTGTGGGCATCTTTTTTCTACACATGGGTTACTACATGCACGTTTTTTTGTTAGTGTATTGAACACGGTGAGGTAGTGACCAATAATAGAAATATTGGACCCATATAGTTTATTTATTGAAATGAGTATAACCTAAATCTCTTAACTAGGATCCATGAGAGGACAAGTATGGTGCTAGCACCCGCAGTAATTCCTGTTGCAATTTAAAAGGCTGTAGTTAGACCTTGAGTTGAATCAACCGGTTGGCCTTTGGGTGTCCATCGACTGCCTCATCCCTTCTGCTGGAGATGCGCTCCTTGCCTTAGTTGGCCAAGTCATGCCTCTAACGTTGTTACTTTGAAGAAATTAGAGTGTTCTAAGCAAGCCTATGTTCTGATACCTTGTGAAATTTTAATAATGGCCTATATATACTGGATTGAATTTTCGCTAATAAAAGATAATATATATTGTCTTGGGTTTTGCCTACTAAAAAGATAACCTTGTCAGTAGATTTGGTTCTTACCGTTATATGTTACTCATTTCTATATATTTTTCAATGTGAATCATCATCACTTTCTACACTCTCCTCATGTGCGAGACTCACATTTTTCTTTAATAGTGAGTTCGACACATTCACAATAAGCAAGTGAATCGGAGACCTCGTGGGGAGATTATTTATATGGGCCATGAGCTTGTATTAAAACCAGTTCTAATACCAAGTTGAATTTCAAATATTGGGCTGCATAGGAAGACTAACCTTGTTAGTTTGGTTTGGGTTTGACTTTCATTATTATACGTAGCTCATTCACTTGACATTTTTCTAGTGTGAGACTTTTTCATCACTTTTCACAATTTGATTATTAGGGTTTCAAAATGCCAATCAAGTAAATGATGAAGAAAAATTTATTGTTCTTCTTTCGCAATCATCTTAACTGCTACCTGTAGTTGCACACCTTTATAGGATTATGTTTTTTTATTCTTCTTCTTTAGTTTTGCAAGTTTTCTGTTACATCATGGTTGAAGTAAACTATTTTAGGCAGTTGATTGTCGAGCTGGCCCAAGTAGTATATCAAATGTTTGTTAACTTCACATTCTTTGGATAATTCAACACTCAATAATTGTTTCTCAACCATTAGATATTTTCTTCCATATTCTGCCCATTCGTAGAGAAGACAGTATGATTTTAACTATATTAAATGGTTCCTTGATGTATAATCTAGGACGTTGAAGATTTTCCTTACCCAAGGTCACCAAAGAACAATTTCCATCATTATCAATTTGCACGCACTAGTTGGTTTCATAAGTTTTTAAAATGGTAAAAAACCTAGCATGATTTGACGAATCAGTTATAGATAAAAACTTATTTTATATTGTAATAATGAATTTTTACTGATGTTTCAGATAGAGTCTGAGAAGAGATCTTTCAAGGAGAATCAAAAGCATCTGGAAGCTGAAAAATCAAGTAGTTTAAGTCTCATGGGCAGGTCATCTGTTAGAATTGCCATTCTTGGAATTCCCCCGTCTTCTGTGGTATAATCTTCTTCTTTTTCCTTTCTACTTTTCTTCTAACAATAGTGTTTTGTGTATTTCATATGGAATGAATTTGAATGGCTTTTTTCAGCTGGTATTTTTTGTTTGTGAACTAAGTTATGCACATGCATGTTATGTATACTATTTAATCTAGGATCTTCCAAACATCGCCTCGGCACCCTCATGTAAAAGGGGGGATCTTCTTCTCGCAGTGGGTTCCCCTTTTGGCGTCCTTTCTCCGGTACACTTCTTTAACAGGTACTGTTTCTCCTGGGTCATAAAAGAATTTTTATTTTAAGCCTTTTGATTCTTATTGTGATGACCTTTTTACTGTGCAATTCTTTTTTAACCAATGCATCTCTGATTCCCTTGGCTCATAAAAATAATAGCTCATAGCATTTTTGGGGATAATTTTGGAGCTTGTGATGGAACATAAACAATAACTGTTTGAATTTTTGACAACTTTTATCGTAGGTTTAATGTGCCACATTTGATGAATACGAAATTTAAATGGTTGTACTGGTTTAGCTAATACAAAATACTAGATCCACTAATTTAGCTTAAAATCATTAAAATACTGATAAGTATGTTGACTAACCGGATGATAAAGACATTAACAAGTTTTTTGGGTGCATATGGTGCTATTCTTTGATAAGTAGTTGCTGCCACAAAATACCTGACCGACGTTGAGCAGTTGGGTAGCATTAAATGCACGATGAAATGAGGGATGCTTGTGCATAATCCCTTCAAAGAGATGAACAATTGAAGAACTTCATTTTAATTTAGATGCTCAAGGTCGAATTTAGGAATCAATTCTATCTGGTGAGTGTAGCAATGGATGCGGGGAAGTAGATGAGGAAACTGATCTACGATTTGAAAATGCGGGAATATGTGATGGAATGCTCTGCACTTATGCTACAAATCACCAAAATAGCAGATGAAGACCTGTTTTCAACTTCTTGGATGTTCTGCAACCATGGGCATAGCTGGAACTCCAAGGTGGGTAGTCAGCAACATCTGAACAACACGTACAGTGGGTGAGACTTGGTGGAGTTTATTGGGGATGCAAATCCTCGATCATCAGGGAAGGAGTTAGAGTTAGGTCTAGTCATCGTAAAGGTGGGGAAGTGAATCTGGACAACATCCAACGCAATAACAAGGAGAAGCAATCGCTATTTTTGTTATAGATTGGTTGTGAGTCCTAAGAAGAAAAACTTTGCTGCCATGCTCAAAGATGAATTAGAGGAGGTGCTGCACGTGAGTGGCACATGATTGATTAATGCTATGGAAGACGAACCAGCAAAAAAGCCTACTGTGGGGGCAGAAGGAAGCAAGGCAAAACAAGAAGGCCTGTCGAGAGGATGCCCCTAATCGTGATCCTGAATCTCTTTCATGCTTTGATGTGTACAAGCGTAAGAATTAACGAGTGAAGTATTGCTGAAAAATATCATGCCACTCTAAGGGAAGTAGGGTAGAATATAGGACAACATTCTTGAAGAGTTGTCATGGAATTTTTTTGTATAATCTTGAGGTTGCAATGGAGCATGAGGTGTCCAAAACACAGGTGGCAGACAAGCTAGGTGGTTGCTGCTGATAAAAAATAAAACTAAGCGGTTGCTATCATATCTCATTGTTAAGGTTAAGGGAGATGATGGGCCCCTTCAGAAGGGGTAGATGGAAAATAGACGAAGAGATGATTGTAGGAGGTGATTACACAATGGTCACTACTATAACAAGCATGAAGTGGTAGGACTAGGCTAGTAGGAGGTGATTGTTTTTAGGGAATCCTCACTGCTTAAGATAGCTTGGATAAGAAGTATTGTAATTGCCAAAGATAGCATGAAATGTTATAGTAGTGACCATTGTGTAACCAATAGGAAGAATCCTTAAGAGGTAGAAGGTATAAACACTTTCCTGCATGTTATTCTCCAAATCGGATTACCTACTCTCGCCTCTCCTACCAATTGCTGCTATCAAGTATTCCTGTTGCATTTAAGAAAACAACACCCCATCTGCTTGCCAAGTCATCCTTTAAACCCTGAAGGGATAACCATTTTTTTGGTACTCAAACTTTGGCCGGATAGGCAATTTTTTAGTACCCACATTTTTATTTCGTCCAATTAAGTGCCTACACTTCAATACCACACCCAAATTAGTACCCACCGTCGAATTCTGTCAAGATATCCGTTAACTGCTGACGTGGCAAAATTACGTGTACAATTTAAACCATGTGGCATATTTTTGCAAAAAATAATATTTTTAATATGTTACTAATATACCCTTACATTTATTTTTAAAATGTCATTAATTTTTTTTCCTCTCTCCTCTCTCTTTCCGCCACACATTCCGGTCACACTATTTTTTCCGGCATACACTCCGGCCACACTATGCTGACTCGTCATTGTCGAAAATTCAAATTAAGAGCATGATGTCAGGTAATCTTAATTATTATTTTTATTTGCAACGTTATTGTGCTAAGTTGCTAGCAAAGCAGAAATAGAAAAAATAAAAACCCAACATTCTGGAAATTTTTGAAGACGACGGAAAATTCAAGTGTTCGAAGATATCATTTTATATAAAACAAAACAAAAATCTTAAACAAAACAAAATGGAACAAATAAACTCATACTCTAAAAGAAATCACTCTTAAACATAACTTGTCACTGAAACCCTAACCCTATTCCACTGAATATCACAGATCTGAGAAAAAAGTCCCATCTTTACAACTTTCTGGTCCTTCTTCTTCCTCGGCACCATCTTGATCTTCTTCTTCGGATCCACGTCTCCACCGTCCTTGTAACCGGCGCCGCCGGCTTCGTCGGCACGTCTCCACCGCCCTCAAGCGCCGCGGTGACGGCGTGGTCGGCCTCGACAACTTCAACGACTAGCCGTCCTCTCCCGATTCGCGGAGGTGCCGATGAGGACCTCTAGCCGCCGTCGACCTCCGATGGTTGGACCACCGGAATCGACGAGGAGCCGAGAGCGATAGAGGCTTAAGAAATGTGAAAAAGAGAGATGAGAAGATCTGTGAAAAAGAGAGAGATGGAGGCTCAAGATATGTGAAGAAGAGAGAGATGAGAAGATCTGTGAAGAAGAGAGAGATGGAGGCTCAAGAAATGTGAAGAAGAGAGAGATGGAGGTTGAAGATCTGTGAATTAGATTTTTTTTGTTTTTATTATGTTTTTTTTTCTTTTAAAACTAATATATGTTTTTGTTTTTCAGTTTTTTGTTTTTTGGTTTTTTTTTTTAAATCCAACTTAGCATTTTTCAACAAAAAAAAAAAATCCAACTCAGCCAAAAAAATATACATCTACAATCAAGGGTACACGTCATCACCCATGTCAGCCGCCACATCAGCGATATTTTTTCACCTAGGCAGAAATATGTCCGCGTCAGCGCCACTTAACGGGCAATTTGACAGGAGGTAACGGTAGGCATGGAATTGAGTATAAAATAAAAGTTCAGGCACTAAATTGGGTGTGATATTGAAGTTTAGGTACTCAATTGGGCGAAATAAAAGTCTAGATACCAAATTGCTTATCCGGCGAAAGTTTGGTTACCAAAAAAAGGTTATCCCAACCCTAAACTGGACAAAGTGAGAAAGAATAAGTGGACTACAAGATATTAGAGATGACTTTGTATTTCTGTAATTTATTCACTTGAGAGAAAAGGTAACTATTTATTTTGCACCTCCTCAATGATGCGTTCCTTTTGGCTAATAAATTTGCCACATCGTATTTCATTAAGTGCTGGCCTAATGACATCTAATTCTTTCCGGCCTTGGTAAATTTCATCTTTTAAGAATTGTACACAAATCTTCCACTAAAACAACCACCTCATGTGTGTAAATCTCATGCATGGTCATTTTTCACCTTTTTCGTGATCTTCCTTAGTGATATGCTTTTGACTTTCGCTCAACGCTACCACATCTTAGCTTATATTTTTCTGTGTTTGTTGTTGTTGGTGTTGGAGCTTGTGCTAGAGCTTGAGCTTGTGTTTTCTTCTTATCCAAGTCAAGGTTTACTAGCCTAAGTTCTAGAGTCCAATTTCCTTAGCTTGCTTGTTTGCTTGCTTGCTTGGAGTCTTGGAACATGTCACCTGTAGAAGGAAACACATCAAAGGAACAAAGAACATGGGGTGGTGTTACCAGGACTCCGCCTCAGGCGTGAGAGTAAGTCCTTGTGTGGTGAACACTAGTTTAAGAGAGAGAAGCTCTCAAATTGTAAGAAGTGAGAAGTGAAATTGTGAACCTCTTTCCATTTGGAAGAAGGGGGTATTTATAGAGAAATCTTACCACCACCTTGGGACACTTGTCGCGCTGTGATTGGCCGGTGGAGAATTGAAGCCCATCTTAGCCCATTTG
>JAYMTA010003945.1:0-13363 GCA_036897625.1 Pelargonium cotyledonis | reverse complement strand
ATGAGATCGAACCCGGCGATGAGGTTGTGCGACCAGACTTCACGGATGACGATGGGCTTGGGCGGCAGCGAGTCTTCGTCGGAGAACCAGAGGCGACTTTGATCTGGAGCAGAGATCTGGTCGCCAGAGCTTGAACCAGATCTGCCCAGATATGGAGCCGGCGACGGAGATGGACGAGCTTCGTGCTTTGTTCATCTTCATTTTTTTTTAAGTTAAGGGTCTGTTTGGTTGTGATTTATTTTTTAAGTTGGAGGGTATTTTGGTCTTTTTGACCCCTCAGACGGAAAATTGGATGAAGTAGTGGACGGAATATTTTGTGACATACTTTAGGGTAGTTAAAAGTAACAAACCATACTTAAGGATAGGTATGTATAAAAAGTGCATAATTTAGAGTAGATATGTGTAATTTTCCCATCCATATATGTTACATTGATCATCTCCAATTCTGCAGTCAAAAGCATGCAAGCAGCAGAATAGTACATATATAGGGGCATGCATTAATCTGCAGTGATAGATAGGGTTAGAGATAAGAGATTTGAAAGCTATGTACATTTACAGCTATTAGGGAGGTTTGGGACAACTCATGAATATTCTGATCTTATCTTAATTAACTATAAATCATCTTCAGTGCTTGCAAAATAATGGATATTCTGATCTTAATTATTTTATGTAACCATAAATCATCACTCTCATGTTCGATCTCTTGAAGTCCCGGAGCCTCATATTTAGATTCCAATTCGAGGATTGAGCTTATGTTGTAGGTACTCTGATTCGCTCTTCTGATTGGGTGATGTGTAATTAATAAAGTAAATTTTATTTCTGTCCGAAACGTCAATTAGAAAATCTTATAAATACCAACCCATAATTACGGAGAGTCGTAACAGAGTCAGAAATATATTTACAATCAATATAAAGTAATTTGCTTTCCCGTTATCCTGCAAAAGCAAGAAATTCCCAAAATGGTTTGTTCTTACTTCGCACTTCATAATCTAAGACCTCTAAGGATGAGAGCTACAGTCATGCATATAAAACAGAGGCATTGGTGTTGGCAACCACAAGCAAGCTAACTCGAGGTCCAATCTCAAACCTTATAACTCCGCTAGGCCAGACTCAGCCCAACCCACTCTCTTGTAGCTACCCGGCGCCCAAGTTTCTCTAAAGTCTCTGACCATTGCCCTAGTACCGCAAAAACTCGAGTTATTTAAAGAACTACCATCCGAGTTAAATACTTGACCTCATAATTATCAATTAATATGCATGGTTATATATATATCTTTATAGCCTAGTTAGTTATGATATAACCACTCAAACCTTAAACCATAAATATAACATTAATATCTACAACAAGGTCAAATGTAACATAGAAGCGACAAGTAGCTATAAGGAATCAAAGAAATTAAAAGGCTGTAACAGCCATAGGAACAAGAAGAGACAGATGATGTTATTATTCGAGGAGATCGAGAGGTGCACATGATATATATAAGCATAAGCTTCCATTGAAGATATAGGTAGAGATCAAGTACGTACGTAAAGAGAAAGAAGAAGATGGTTTTGCTTTGTCGAATGATTCCACCAATAGTGGTTTCGTATTCTCTTTACCAAGAAATAAAGGCCATAAGCAGGGTCCTCCCCAACCTCGTGTCGTTCTCTCCCAACTTCCATTCCTTCCTAGCTATGGGGATCTAGCTACCTATACATATACATATACATATACATATAAATTGCTACAGTTACGTACACATATATATGTTGCTTGTATATATATCTTGAGCCAAACACTACCAAGAAGCAAAACCCTAGGGAGCTACTGGTTCAGTAGTACTGTACCTTGTGATGCCTGATTTGTAATGGCTATCTATCTATCTATAGCATTGTCCTTCACTACTTTCAGCTTCAGGAACTGTTCTCTTTTGGAATCCTCCATTCTTGTTTTTTTGCTTGTTATAGCTACTAATACTATACTTGCATGCACAAGTCTAGAATTTAGATGATTGATTAATCTATAATCATACATATTGAGAGCTACACAAGCTGCCCCAAGTCCAACACAGTGTTGGTTTGATATGCTTCAATGTATTATTATAATTATTATTATTATTATGATAGAAGCTAATATTAATATTTATGGAGGTTGTAAAATTATTACTATTATTGGAGAGTAATTTAAGAGCACTTACATACAAGTGAATAAGAGTGTCAATTAAAATATAGAGACTTTTCATGACACTACGTATATCATATTAATGTATTTAGCTAGTTAAATAATATCAGTTTATTATCATGATCATGTTATTTTTATTTTATTTCAACTAATTTTGTACATCAAATGTGAACAACATCACTTGACTCATTGTTGAATTGTGAATTTAATACCAATAGTCACAACAAACTTGGCTCGCCATCAAATGTGAATTTAGTAGTACCACTCATCACAACAAATTCCTTGTTATTTTGTGGATAGATATGGTTTAGAGCTTGTTTGTTAGCTTTACAAGAGAGTCACTTTCATCGACCCTCCAACAAAGCTTCTTTCTTTTACCGGCAATTTTATGTATATACAACATATTGTCTCCAATAAATTAAGCTCGAATATGAGATTTCAAAATAATCTTAACACTATTATTGGCACAAAATAGCTCGGTGTCTGACGTCCATAATCTTTGATTAGTGCTTAACAATATATTGTCAACCAACCCAATGAATCCAATTAAGTTTATTTCATGTTTTCTTTAATACTTTTTTTTTTTAATCAGCATCGGGGCATCATACTCAAAGTAATAATGTTATTCACTTTCCAAAATGAGGGTCATACTAAACTTCACCTCATATTAACGACAATGAAACTCGAACTCGTGATGCATGTCAGAGATAATTCAAAGTATTTTAACCACTTATCTCAACATGGTTTATTATATCTCACAAAGAGCTCCCAGCGATGGTACAAAATGATGGTATGTTGTATATGTAAATAGGTTTTAGCTTTAAAGCTTGAGTCAAGTGTAGTACCAGTGGCAGAAGAGAAAATTAGCTAGTTAATTAAATTGCGTAGTACATGAAATGAAAATGGGAAATTGCAAATTCCCATTATTGGAATTTAAAAGTAGCAGCTACTCTTAATTTTTCCAGAACTGACAAAGAAAGTTCTGTCATGTCCAAAGCCTCAATTTAAGCTGACCCGTGAGACCATCAATTTTTATATACAGAGAATATACAAAGAATTTAAGTGAAACAAATGAGAACATTTCACTTCCTTAAATCTCACATTTATTTATTTCACTCAAATTCTAACATTTTCGTATGCATGAAAATTTATTTATTTTACTTAATAACAAAATAAATCTACTTTCTTTTGAAAATTGTACATAGTTCAGCAAAGAAATTTTCACTTGGGTACACAAATTGCTTTTCTCTCATGTACTTGGATTCTTATGCGTTCAATAACTATATTATTTTATATGAAACAACTATATAAGACGAAACTAATTCAAAATTGTAGATTGTTAACATTTTGAACTAATAAAGTAAATTATTTCTTAGGCTATTTTATAAGGTTATATTCAATTCATATAGAACATATATTAGGAAGGTAGGTAGGTTACATTATAAACTCACAACATTATAATTGTTATTTATATGGTTATAAAAGTCATCTCAAATGGTGGGGATTGGCAATGTCCCATCAATGTTAGCATTTTAAAAGATACTTTACTCAATTTCAATATTAAACTAACTAATCAGTAGTTAAATCTCATTGATATCTCTTATGATTATCTCTTAACGTCAGTTTGTATCAATTTTATACAATTATAATTTTCTTTCGAGTGTTGGACCTAAACTTTAAACCCGAGTGGCCAAAGAGATGAAACCAAACCATCCCCACATACAAAGTCCTAAACCGAAACTTTAGAGAGAGAATCGAAGAAATATTTAAGAGACATAACACTACATAACATAAGAGGATTATTATTACTAATGAGAGGGTGCAATACAAGTTAGGGACACAAATTAAGAAGAGAAAACATATGACCATCAACATGCAGCTCAAATGGTCTGGTTTGGTACGGTGTGGTCTTACTGTTAGAACTAAATACTAGGTAGGTAGCTAGCTAGGTTACTTAATAACTTAAACATATTGTTTAGCGTCTTCTTGCAGCGGTTTCTCTCTGGGCATTGAAAAAGACAGCCGCCAACGGAAGTCCAAGATCATTGTTCTGCGCGAACTGGCGCGTGCTGAACCCATCCCTCGTAGATGCTTCGTAGCTGCTCTGTCCTCGACGCTTCTGCTTGTACAGCAAGAACACGAACCTGTGTATTCCTATGTTTGGCCTCGGCATTTCGTACTTCACCACTTCCCTTCCTGCACCCAACGTTAAAAAAAACCACTTATATATATTCATGTAGTTCATGTCTAATTATCAACCGTCAGCGTCAGCTAAACACTCATTAGAGCAAGTGGATGATTTCACTTGAGTATCAGTGTTTACCAAAACTCGCATCGGTTGTTCCTGGGATGTCTGTCACTATCCTGTGAACAAACAACCAAGTCATATATATTAATCAGCATCTTCAATGTTTTCACTAGATTTGATGCATGAAAATGAATGATACTATACTTACCAGTGTAAGTGCTCCCTCAGATATGGATCACTAGGACCAGGAACATCTGGGTCTGTCATCACCTGCGCAAAACATTACCATGCTCATTCAAATAGAGGTCTCGGGTTTGAAACTTCTTTCAGGTGTTGTTGGTATTTTCTATTAAAAAACTAGAGGATCGAGATTGGAGGTAGAGAATATTTTATATATGTTACCAGAGTGAAGAAAGATCTCATGTCTCCACCATGAACTTCAACCCTAGGCTTGATGGTTACAGATGAAGGGAAGAGCTCGTGGCCATTATAGACCTGCTTGTTGTTGTAATTGACAGACATTTTCACACTTGGATTGAAGTAATCGACCACATCTCCAACAACTCTTCCCAGAACTAGAGGATCACACATTTTTGCCATTGGATCTGAATATTGGAAGATGATCTAGCTAGTTAATAAAAAATTACAAATTGTTAACTAAAATTACAAAAAAAAAAAAAAAAAAAAAAAAAAATCAGAGAAGGTTGAGATCTCCAAAAACCAAAACCCCCTTTTTTATAGCCCAAAAAAACCATTTTAAAAGCCAATAGAAGCTGCCTACCAGTACCCAGCAGCTATGATATTAGATTCTTGGAAACTGAGAGATCAACCCAAATATATATATATATATATTTATATGTATTCGTTTTATATATAATACAGTATGTGTTATGTTCTCAACTTTATTTGATATATGAAAAAAAAATTCAAGTCTTTGTTTTTTTTATTTTTTTAAAGCTCAAGTCTTTGTCAGTTTGTGAATTGTGATAGATACATTTTTTTTCGTCTAAATGGGCGGATCCGCAAATTCGCGGTTGATATCTTTAAATCGTTCTACTACATTTAGATTAATTTTCTTTGAGTTGGGTAGAACCACAAGAATAGCAAAGCTCTTCCTATCAAGTTTTAACATAGCTGCACGTAATCCCTAAAACTCGAACTCAAGATATCAGGTTAAACTGAAACGACTCATTGTTAGTTGACTCACGCGCTTAATAGTAAAACACAAGTCTATGTTTATATCTTCAACTAATCATGCAAATTATGAAGCTTTTTACTTCTCATGACTTTCAAGCCATCAACCATTTTTTTTTCTGAAACCAAATTTAATACCGAAAAGAAATAATCATGACGAAGGGTTTAATATCTCTATTCGAATGTTGCACTTATCATAACAATTTTTTTTTTTTTTGTAAGTATTCATTAGTCAGCATAAATTTTCTGTCTTGATCTCTTAAAAAATGGACTATTATCAAACAAAGAAGTTCACTAATTGTTGTGCTTCAGCTTCGTACGGCGGCTGCTTCTGACTTTCGCATGATGTTTATGGTTTTTCTTTTAAAATCGAGAGCATGTGCACTAATGAAGCTAAAATTGAGACCCTACATATGTTATATTTTTACTTTTTCATATGCCACGTGTGTTTTAGTTTGTTTTTGTTATAAAAGAAAAAGGTACTCTTACTGGTCAAATATTAATTTCATCGGGATACATTTGCAGACCTAATCGAACTTTGAATTCCGACACAAAACAAGACAACAAATTTAGAGCATGAGCCATTTTATTCACTGATTTCCTAATAAAAATTTGTTGGCTACTAAATTGAGCTAAAAGAGAAAACATCATCAATGATAAAAGACACTTGTTCAAAAAAAGAGATCAAAGTTATTGTTATCGTCCTTCAAGTCTGCATTGCTTGAATCACTTTATTAAGCGCACGTAAATTGTCATCTTCCCCTCATTTCACAACCACATTATATCAACCTACATCTCGTTCAACCATCGATCAAGCTCAAACCTTTACGAATTGAAACTGCCTCCATCAATCTTGTTCCGACAACCCCTTCCCATATGACCTATGACCAACCCCTTATAACATCATCCAGACCAACCCTGACCAAACCATTCTCCTCCAACAATTTGATCTATTCACTTTTCGGTTCAGTTTTTGAAACATTAATTTCAAATTGACATAAAAAAAAATTTAAGTCTTGAGAGTTTAACATATTTGTTATTTCCATTTATCTTTAATAACAATTTTTTTCTAAAGACCAATCCATTTTAGGATTTAAATATTTGTTCACAAATGAGAAAAATAACGAGCTTCCCAATCTTCATAGTTTGAATTGCGATTGTAAATTTACTCATGTGATTGACTTAATAATCAACTATCATCGGATCAATTGACATAAAATATCTGTTCCTTCAGATATATATCTCAAAATCAAATATCGGTTGATACGGTTGCTTATAAAAATAATTAAAAACTTAATAATAAAAAACTCAGTCGTATTTCAAATAAATAACCCACAAATGATTACTTTGGAGTTGACAATGATGAGTAATCTATCAGAATTGATTTTCTTGTATTGTTTTTCAATATAGAAGTGTTATTACAGGTTTATGTTAATCATAACAAGTTTACATGTTAAGCCTGGTCTACATAACAACTTAATTAGAAGGAGGGAATTTCATGATCCAACAACCACTAATTGAAATTGGAAGACAATAACATATATAATAGTTGTGACACTAAACATTTAAAGTGCACAAATATATCATGTTCATCTAAAATGGTTTTTCCACACATTTGTTGAAACTTTTAAACGAATGAAAATATGTTCTTGATTTTTGGTGCACTTGTTTATACACATAAGTTTTTTTTTTTTTTTTCATATTGTATTTAATTTATTTAATTAACTAAGTTAGGAAAGTTAATAGTACTATTTGGGGAAAGGGTTGAAAGATGAGAAGGGCCACTACTATTTGAATGGACTAAACATTACTAGTCATTGAAAACATACACAATTAATAGTGGACAAACGATTAGTTGTCAGCATAAAAGTTTATTTATTATTTTTTTTTATAAGCGAGGGACACCATGCCCGTTTTGTCTCTCACCTCCCGTGGGTGCGTCACCCTGTTAATTATTAGTTCCCTTAAACCCATAAATCTCTTCTTAGATCATTGGCAATGAGGCTCGAACCTGAGATCTCAAAGAAAATCTAAAACGTATCAACCGTTTGGTCCATCAGGCCTTGGTCATAAAAGTTTATTTAGAATATTGAATCAGCGTTTGCGCCCTTAAGATTTTAAAATATATTTTTTTTTTTAGAGAAATGCTGTAACGATTGTTAGAAGAGCCATTTGTGTATTTTGTAATTATAAGAGTTAAAAGAGGAAAAATTCTAGAGATGGGTGTTGGTAGAACATTTCCCAGCAAAGATGAAATTTCCACAATTGTGTAGATATAAAATTATAGTATGGTTTGTTCAAAATCAAAATTAAATAAATTATAGCATGGTTGAGATTTAGAGTATAAAGGAACTCCACCACATCATCAACTGCAAAGGCCATAATTATATATATTTATTAAAAATTAAGTATAAGGCATATATTAGTGGTGACAGTCATTTCATGATGAAAGTAATTAAAGAGAGATTCAGTTGGTTCATTAATTTGATTAATTTCTCTACTTTTTATTGCTAATGGGGATCCAGGAGAGAGTGCATTTCTATATTTGGAAATCCAAGCACCTCCTTTAATTTAGGGGTAATTACAGAAAGCATCTCCTTTAATTTAGGGGTAATTACAAAAAGCATCCATGTACAAGTGACTTAAAACACATAGTCCATATGAACTTTAGGTCATTATATCTACATCTTATAAACTTGACATTTAACGGTTTTATAGTTTCACCGTTAATTTCACCGTTAGTTTGATGTGAAAATGCTAAAATACCTTATAAATTTTGTTAACCAAACAGGCCCTTAAGATATTAACTTAAAAAAAAAAAAAACTAAACTAAACCCATTATGACTAAGCCTCTCTCCCTTTCTCACACATCTCTCACTCTCGCACCTCTCTCTCTGTTACAGACATCCAGCAACGGCGGCGGCTCTCTCGTGACGGCTGGATCAGCGGCGCTTCTCGGCTGGAGCTGCAAGGTCGGATCTCGTGACGGCTCTTTCGTGACGGCTGGATCGGCGGCCCTTCTCGGCGGAGGCCATTCTCTCTCTCACTCAGCTTCAAGGCACAGCGGTGCGCCTCTCTTTCTCCATCGTTCTGTCTCTTCATCTCATGGACGAACACGAGCAACGACGGCTCTCTCCGGCACGGCGGCGGAGATCCTCCATCGAGCACGGCACGGCGACGGAGGTCCTCCATCTGCACGTTTGGTGTTGTTTGGTGGCTCAGATCTGGGCTTCATCACCGGATCTGAGTTATGGTTTTGAAATTTTAAATTTTTGTTGTATTTTGGCGTTGGTTTTGAAATTTTAGATATGGGCTTATTATTGAAATCTGTAAATTAAGGGTTTTAATTTTTGTTTGGATCTTGATTTTTAACGATGTTTTGTTCAATTGATTGTTTGTTGTTGTGAATGATGTTTTGAATCAAGATCTGTTAATGAAATTTGGTTGTTGTGTTTGTCGGATTTTCATTGAAATTTTATTTTTAAATGTTTTTTTATATCTGTCGGAAAATTCATGAGGTCGCTGGAAATTGTAAAATTTTTTCTGGAAAATCATTAACTTGTCGAAATCTGCAAAGTTCTCATCGGAAAACTCATGAAATTGCCGAAAAATTTAAGTGTTCTTGTTCTTCAACTTGATTGAATATGTTATGAATAAGGGCATTTTGAAAATTTTTAAAAAATTAAAAGTCACATACCTAGCATGTGATGAGAAAGGTCAATTTTCCGTTTAAATAATTAACTGATTCTGTTAAATGGTAAGTTCATATGGTTTAGATGTAACGACTTAAAGTACATATGGGTTAAGTGTTTTAAGTCAGTTGTACGTATGGTTTATCTGTAATTACACATTTCATTTATTTGTAATTATATTGCATTTCATATTCTTAATACTCATTTGCTATCTATCTTAACTTATGATCATAAATCATGTCATAACTCATAAACAGGCTAGTAATTGTCAATTCAAATTTTGTAGTATAAAAATAAGTTTTAACAAATGGGATTGCGGATTCTAAGCCATTAATGAGATTATGACACTTCATTTAAAATGTTTGGATTCAACGGATCGTTCCGCTCTCACAAATTTAGTTGGATGGGTAACCAAGTATTTTAATAAGGTGACAATCATATATCTCATAAGTTTAGTTTAGTCTAAACCAAAAAATTCTCGGCTTAGATTCTTTATTCTCTTAACGAATAACAATTTATACATTCGATGTCTTATAAATTCATGACACGCGACTTCCGTTTATAGTACATGTAAGGGGTGTTCATGGACGGGACAGGGTAATCGGGTCAGATTTATGAGTATCAATGTATTGTAATTTAATAAAGTCATTCATAAAATAATTGATGTCACATCTCATATCACATATTTTTGTATAATATTAATTTGAGATGTCTTACATTGCTTTCTTATTAATTCATTTATCATGTATTAGCTAAGTTAGTGTAAGAAGATCTACTAACCATAACATTTCTATATACAGAAATTTATGCTATAATTTTTCTTCATATTCCATTATGATATGTTCTCAAAGTTAGATGTTATTATAATATTGTCACTTATTTTAATTTGGTTCGCAAACACTCTGTAAATTAAACAATTATTTTTCATATACTTATTAAGTGCTGGTCTATGCCTTTTTGTTTTTTCTCTATGCCACCTAGGGAGTCAAATAGGGTTTTTGTTTGACTACGACTAATCTTGATTTTAAAGCGGCGACAGTATCTTGAATTTGCATATAGAAAATTGTGATATTTCTCGTTCTGATAGCGAGTCTTGCTTTAATAGCAAATTAAGGGTTTGTTAGGTTTTGCAGATTTACGGTGTAAATTCGCGGTATGTGTTTTGGTTGGTGTTAGAGGCGTCAGAAGACGATTGCAGAGAATGAGAATGAGGCATCGAGGGGGGTGATCTGGTCAGATTCATCGGATCAGACTTAAAGTTTGTTGTCGAATCAGATGAAATACACGATGGTGACAAGAGGCGGTTGGCATAGCGCTCCACGTTGTCGGCTTAAACTTCAAATGCAATATTTTGTCAGTTCTTCGTGCTCTTCAAGTTAGAGGGGAGGATTTCAATTCTTTCAATTTGATTATTCAAGTTGACGGGGATGAATCTAGTGCGTTTGGTTTGATCATTCATGATGTTTTAGCCATTGTGACTCAACAAAGTTTTATATTTTTGAGTTAGTATGTGAATCGAGCGACCCGCGAGTTAGTTAGATCTACGATATTTTTGTCAGACTTGTCTTTTTATCGTACAAGTATTAATAAAATATTATTTTTTTGTGTGTTATAAAAAATACAGTAGGCAACTGTAATTGAAGATGAATAGGGGCTGAGGCTGACTCACAGCTCCGAGTATGGTACCATCCATTTTAACAAATGCTACTGCTGATGATGATGATGATTCTTGATTTGATAATAACAATGGAAGCTAAGCAGCCATTAAAGCTAATTGCTGCATGCATACGTTTGGTTTTAAGCAACATCACATCGATCATCACAAAATGTGCCCAAATCCTATTACTACACTAGTAGTCAATGTGCCATTTCCTCTTCAGGCACTACAGTACTTTTGTTTTGTTGTGTATATATATTTAGTACTTCGATCACTTGTATTGTTTGTTACAATGTTCTGTTAGATTCTCATCGTAGTAGTCGCAAATTAAGTTGATTCGTGAGGGTCTTTTTAGGCCATTTTAAAATTGGGTTAGAGTTTGATTGAAACCACATTCGACTTAATAAAACACATTCATCTTTATCATACATTTGATTCACAAATTTTCTGTTAATTCTGGTATGGTTGATGACAAAAGAAAAACCCTAATCCCAATAGGGTTAGAATTGAAATTTGTTTTGGTTATGTTGACCAAGCAAAAAGAACAATGTATGATCACCAAATCATGTTGAACCAAGTGGTTTAAGTATTTCATATTTCCTTAAGGTTTTTGATTTAAGTCTCTCTGCCGACGACTATTTGAGGTAGTTTATTTAGATTTAATGGAGATAGTTACCCTATAATGTGTAGCTCAACTGATAAAAAAAAAATCAGATATTTTACTTATGTGATAGACTGGTCTAATTTCAAGGTCGACATTTAGTCGGTTGACCCGGATGTGATATGAATCTAACTTGGATATGGATAAACATATTTTTGCTCTATAAAGTAGACCATTATACTTTTTAAGTGAATATGCCAGCCTCACCATCTTATTCTCATCTCAAATGTGTTATTTTAATTGTTAAATTTTAGAACTGGGTTTTGGACTCACTCTCACCCTCTTTATGTAAAATATATAATTGGATTCAGACTTCTTGGACTCGTCCAATTTTTAGAGTTGACCCTCAACTAGGGTTTTCACTTGTTTTGATCCTTAGACTTATTCATTTTTTATAACTTAGTCCACTTGACCTGTTACAACCGGTTTCACTTGTCCACGTCACTAAAATTGTCACTTCAACTTGGCACGTCACCAATGGGCATCCACATCAGCTAGTGACGTCTTCATTCGCTACTCGAAAAATTGAAACTCCAAAAAAATTCAGAACTTAAAATAAATTTCATTTACACATTCCAAAAAAGAAGAACAAGAAAATGGAGATGGCCGATAGGCAACTCCCGTCTTTGCAAAATACCGAGAAACTCAGTCTTGTTGCGCCGATGTCGATAAACGATTGGGCAGCCGCAACCTGAGTGCAATGCTGATCCTATCGTGACAGACTCACGCTCATGAGCAGATCGCCTTGAAGCCTCTATCCCCGGAGGTTTCTTCGGGAGTCGCGACATCTTCAGCCGGATAAACCCTCCTGAAACGGTAACAATCCCTCTCAGTTGAGGACCTCTTCCATCTTGAAAAGAAGAATACAAGTTCTCTAAGTTTTCAAATTTTGTGATTTTTTCATTTTTTTATAGTTATAATGACTATCATCATAGAGAAAACTGTTGAGGTGACAACTTTGGTGACGTGGACGAGTAAAACCGGTAGTAGTATGTCAAGTGGACTAAGTTATAAAAAATTGACAAGTCTAGAGACCAAAACAAGTAAAAATTCTAGTTAAGGGCCAACTCTAAAAATAGGACGAGTCTAGGAGGTTTAGACCCAATTTACCCTAAAATATATAACTACCCATCCAAAAGTATAAATTAATGTCAGATACGCCATTAACATTAGGGACGTCTTAATCATGGCCTCATGACTCGATAAATTATAAACTAATAATGATTAAATTAAGATCATTAGATAATTAATTAGAGATTAAAAAGTCCTATATAGTTCTTTCTATAAATTTTGGCACGATTCTCTCATAGCTAATCGTACGTGGCTGGAGATGACATTAATGGAAGAAAATACCAAATGTTGTGGGTCTATTTCAAAGCATTTAGAACAGAATAATTTTATCAAGATCAATGTAACCTTTTCAGTTTCTTTTTAATATTTATTGCCTCCAATTCAATATTGTACTGTTATTATATAGTACCATATGTTATGTCCAATGATTTTGCTCTCTTAGGGCTTGTTCTGCAACAACTACTAGGGCTTCTTTTGTCTCTTTCTGGACATGTCGCGTAAAAATAAATAATATTCCTTCCATAAGAGCGCATTTATTTGTCAAATATTTGGTCATAACTAAGCTTTAAACTAAAGAATTAATTACTCCTTCGATTCCTCTACTATCAGCATTGGACTAAAATGGTCATTCAACTTTAAAATGGACTGTTTTAGTGCTCGTACTATCAAAAACTGAACC
>JAYMTA010003944.1:0-13364 GCA_036897625.1 Pelargonium cotyledonis | reverse complement strand
ATAGCTTTGATTAGTCACCACCTTGTGTATTACTATAAATAGAGTTGTAGTTTGTAGTTTCAAGATCATCAATCAAAAATTGGATTCAATCCAATATCAACATATTTCTCAATAAAATATTCTTTTCATATATCTAGTCTCAACACAAAGAGGCTAAATTCCAACATTTCCACTACCACCACAATAGGCACCTCCTCCGTCCCTCGCCACCCAACCCCACAGTAATCGCCTGACTCCGGTGATAGAAGCACATTTCTAGGTTCACTACTTAATAGGATAATCATGATCATAGTTGCTACATAGCCTAACATCCTACACTAGCTACATATAGTTGAATAGTGCAAAGATCAAAACAATAATCACCACATCATCCATGAAGTTCAATGAATAGGAGAGCATACATGAAAGAAAGAAGCTCTATTATTGCAAACTATAACTCTCTCTACAGATCCAAACACAATTGAGGCAGCAAAAACAATAGGATATACAGTTACTGCCATATATAGAAATCAAACAACAAATATGATATAGCCAGTAACATCATCCTATGATACACTCTAATATCAACAATGTCTATAACATTTTGACACAACATGTATATGAATAGAATTTGAGATATCTTACAGTGCTAAACCCAGAAAAAACATGGCAGCAAATGAATCAGGTACAGAGGGGACAGAGCACCGATCCATTTTCATTACATTTGGGACACCTGACCACAACACCATTCCTCTTCTCGTCCACTTCTTCTTCTTCAACAATCTTGCAACTTCCATTGCAATGAAAGCAGGGCAAGAACCTGACGCCGCCACAACCTTCACACACAGCTCCACCTCTTTTCTTGGGCAATCCATGAAGCAAATCACCGAACTGCCCCTCCTCCACCATCCTCAAAACCTCCTCAACCCCACCCACGTACCTCCCCTTCACAAAAACCCTCGGCGGAACAACCGCCTCCTTCTCCTTCCCTTTCATCAATTCGCGCAACTCTTCTCTGAATCCGCGGTCCATGGACAAATCGCGCTCGCAAATCGACACGCCAAACCCTTCCAGAGCCGCCCGGACGGCGTTGCAGGCCTCGAAAGTCTTCCGGACCCCTCTCAACGTCGTCGTATAGATCACCACTCTGTTCTCTCCGTTCGGCGGACATAGAAACTCGAAACTGTCCAGCGGCGACTTGACGGAACAAGGTTGAGAATTGGAATTTTCCTTGGCGGTCCCAGACCGATCTACGCGAACGTCAAAATTAGGGCTTGAGTTCTCTTTATCCTGATTTGTGGTGGAAGATTTTGGTTTAGGGGGCGTGGGGAAGTGGAAACTGTCGGCGTCGAGGCCATCCATGAGCTCCCATGGATTGATGACATCTGGGCTGGAGCGGAGGGTTTTCAGGTCGGCGCCATGGATGAAGCGAGGAGCTGGAGTAGGCGGAGTGGTCGGGGAGTGAAGATGATTCGGATTTTGCTGAGGCGGTTCGAGATTGAGGAGGCCATAGGTGGTGGAGGTCAGCGAGACAATATGTTGGCTCAATGCAGAGCTTCCCAGTCGACTGATCTCGTCCTCTTGGCTGAGGAGATTTGAAGAAACACAACCCATTTTCTTCCAGTTCTGTTCCTTGTGAATTGTTCTAGAGAGATAAAGATCTGAAAACTGTGTAGAAGTGTGCGCGCACGGGACAGATGGAGGAGAAGAGACAAAGTTTCAGGGATGATAATGGACTTTTCTTGGGAGAAGCAAAGAGAAACTGTCTGGTTTGAATAGAGTAATTAACTACCCATGAAATTAAGAAATGAATAGTGTTGTTGCATTTAATTTTCAAATCTTTTGGAGACGACCTACCAGATTTTGAGCGCTAAAATTCAATTTCAATTACGAGTGTAGATCCACTTTTATCTCCAAAGCCCAAGCCCACACTTCATTGCATGAGGTTCTAGCACTTGGGCCCAACACCCAGAGTTTGTGACAATTGGGCTTTTCAGGTGTTTCTGGAAGTTAGGTGCTCCATAATTGAGCAATGAATCTGCTTCTGCGAGGAACAGATGGCTAGTTGGTTTTCTTTGTCTTTTGCACAGTGTTTTAGTGAAGGAAATGTTGCAAAACTTCTCTCACATTTCACTATTTCACTGTTTTATTCATTGTTATAATTATTATTTTTGCAGTAACCATACATCAAAAGCTAATGCTAATTATTATTTCACTATATCACATATTACTGCTTTTGGAACTAACATTTAAATTAAGCAAAAATCACACCCAAAAACTGAACAACAAGAAGAATCTTCCTATTCTCAACAGATTCTAGAGCAAGTAATCTTTTTTTGCTTTACAATTAGTTAGAGTAATCTTAAAGCAAGGGACTTGATAGAAATGAATAGTCTTTTTTTTTTCCCCTCTATCTTTTTCATCCAATTAAAGATCTTAAAAGTTAAGCATGCCTGCATGTGGAGTTGGCTTTAAACTTAAGAAAAGATGTTCTTTAACAGATCATTTGAATGAATTGGGTCCAGCCTCTTGACATTTGCTCAGATCCAAAGCAACACTTCTCATATTGACAGCAACATTCATAATTTCATAAAACAAAAACAAAAAATTGCTATTCTCATCACAATTTGTCTTTCTAAAACAAAACTTCAGTACCCATATTTACTCCACTCTTGCAATATATGAAGAAATAGCAAATAATTTACCAGCACAAAATCAATAGTAATCAAGAAACAGAGGAATGATAATATAATATTAATTAGCTGATGATGAGATTGTTGGATGATCCGATAGTGCTCTTCTGTTTCAGAAGAATCCTTAACTGAGCTTTCTGGCACTCCAATTTGCTTCCCCAATGCCGACTTTTTGATCCAATTGCTCGAACCACTTTCGGAAATTCAACAAACCCTTTGATTCCTCTCTTTATATGTGGATTTTCAGCTTCCTGCGAGGCTCTCCGTTGAATCTCCGCCGTAGAGAAGGTGCTGATATTGTCATTACAAGACGACTTGTCACCGAAAACCAACCTTGATGACGATAATTTCAGAGGTGGCGCTGCCGCCAGCGGCGGATCATGTTCTTGGTTGCACTGTTCGGTCTTGGAAGGTGATGAGGTTGACGAAGACTCTGTTTTGAACCTTTTAGAAACTTCCAGTTCCGATATCTTCTCTTCCAGAAGAATCTTGGCCTCGGTGAGCTTCATCTGAACTCGCTCTTCCCTCAAAACCTCAGCCACTCTCATCATCTTCCTCTCCTCCTCCATCTCTCTTCTTTTCCGATCAATCTCTGCTTTTCCAGAGGTGATTTCTCTGGCCATCTCTTCGCAGACCCTCTCCATTGCTTCTCTTCTCCTCCGCTCCTCCGACACTTCCTTGGCCAGCTTCTTGTTCATGTTCTCCACCTTCTTCCTCGCCTTGCGCTCGTGCTCGAGCTGGGCCTTCAGTTCAACGATATGGGCTCGAGCCAGGTCGAGCTCAGACTCCATGACGGGCCTGAAAAATGTCAGATCCCAGAATGAAGCTGCGATCTTTCGAGCTGATAGAGGTAGCTGAAGACGATGAAGATTTTTCTTGTTATTACTCTGGCTCTGGCATTGTTGCTGTTTTTGTTGGTGATGAGGCTGTGAATAATAAAATGGATTCTCGTACAGCTTCCAGCTGGGACAATCGGTGGTGGTGGTGATGGCTTCTTTACAAGAAGTCTCAGTTCTGCAACTTTGAGAGCTATCGATCGTCGTCGTCATCATCACCACCTCCTCTGTAGTCTTCTCCTTCTCCTTTGTATACGAGCTCTGCTGTTTTGTTTCTTTTTCTAGCAAAGCAAATGATGTAGGGCCATGGATCTTGGAAGCTAGCTTTCAAGATGTGAATGGTGAAAGAGAAATAAAGAAAAATCACATGTAACTCACCGATCGCAATACCAGAAAATGGTCCAATTCGGAAGCATTTTTATTTGCTTTCAACTCCACCTTTCTCAATCAATTCATTGCTTCGATCGGGTTCCTATACCCCACACCCCAACCTGGCACTCTCCACACTCATTAACCATTTAGTGCATTTTTTGTAATATGGTCAAAAAAAAGTTCTGTGCTGGAAAATTGTCATTTATCAGATTTGAAGACATTTTGTTAGTTTTGTAAAGTTAAAAGAAGTTTTTTAGTGACAAATTAGGTGAAGTAAAGTTTAGATTTTCAAATCAGTTTGGGGTCCATAAAAACATTATGTTAAGACATGAATTTTTCTTTTCCATAGTGTCATAATTTGGGATATGCAAGACACTTGTATCTAGTGTCTAACAGAGTGTCAAGTCCTTGAAAAAGGGTCAAAAGGAGAAAAAGACCCCTCCAAGCCACCATCTATTCATTGCATTGCATCGCATCACTTTCTTCTCCTCCTTCCATGGCTCCATAGGATGGGTTTTGCATAATATACAAATATACTATTATATTTAGAATATAAAACTAATATTAGACTTTCAACTATTAGTTTAAACTTTTAATTGAGTTGATTCTTCACATGGTATCAGAGCTAATTTTGTTTAGGCATAATAACTCGTGTTTGTATATAGAAAGAATGTGAATTTTGTCACCAATTAATATGCACTTTGAACCTTTCACCTATCAGCTTAAACTTTTGGGTTAGATCAAGTTTAACATGGTATGAGAGCATTGGTGACAAAAGATCTCGGGTTCAAGTTTCGCCACCACCCATAATGGGTCACGTGCAAAGCTCGCTAAATAGTTGAAAGATTAATATTAGTTTTATACTCTAATATATGCACTCACGTGCAAGTCCATTATTTGCTTTACACGTGACATGACCCATTATGGTTGGCAGCGAGATTTGAATCACTACAAAAAAATTCTCAAACTGTGACGGAAATTTCTGTCACAGATTTGTGAATTTTAGTCTCAAAATGTAATATGAGACAGAAATGTGACAAAATATTTCTATCATTATTTGAATTGTTACATATGCTTGTCACATAAATTTTTGTCACAAATGTATATCTGTAACAGAAAATCTGAATTCTATCACAATTTGTGACGGAATTGTGATAGAAAATTTTCTAACACATATTTACCGTCACAGTTTGTAATTTTTTTAAAGTGAATTCGAGATATTTTTGTCACAGCTAGGTAGGCATTATTAGTACTAGAGATTTTCAATCTGGCAATTTATATATTGACCACCGCAATTTGTAATTCAATGCAATGAGTGGTTGATGGACAGAGACATTTCATTTACTGCATTTTATACCACTACCCTTTTTGTTCTAAGCTTTGGTCTGTATCTTAACTGGACTCGATCCGGAAACCAACTTAGTGGAAACAAAACTCCACTCGACTAAAAACCAGAATAGGAGAAAGGTCAAACACGGGTTTATTAGACATGTGGTTACACATGCAAAAATAGGGGAATCCTAGGCAACAGATGGTTCGATAAAATGTATTTTTGTGTTTATTTTTTTGTGTGATTTTAAGTCAAGAAAACACAACCCATATTCCTTAGCCTGTTTGTCCTGTGATGAATGAAAATGAAAAACCTAGATTGTGTTTGTGTACATGAACACATTACACATTCACATGACCTCTAACTAAGATTCTCCTAAATGATAGTTGCTTTATTTTGCATAATACAGTATTTGACTGAGAGTGTTGACTTTGGAAGTAGGTAATTTAAGTTCCAACCAATGGAAATGGTTTATGTGGGGCCAGGTGAGTACCAGCATAACAGCATTGATTTGGCCTCCTACCTATATTACTCCTCACCACAGCACCGATTGAATTTAAAACCTAACCTCCCCATTGGTAGACCATCCATGTCTATGTCTATGACAGGAAACCCAGATCTAGCCTTTTCTCTGCATAGCAATGACACCACAATTTTAAGGTGGAGATAGGATCTGGAGTTTCAACTATGTATCATGACATGTTACGTCAAATTTTTTAAAAACTTTACATCTTTTTTGAGGTCTCAAGTTTGAGCTTATTTGTTGATGGTATAAAATGAAATTTGTGAAAAGACGTTTAAAGTGATACTCCCTTTGAAAAGTGACAAACGTTGTTACTTCGAGTATGATGACTCGTTGCTTATAAAAAAATATATAAAATTTCAATTGATCGAACAATTAGTCATGAACACAGACATGTACCAGTACCAGTGGCCCAACTGAAAATTCAAAACCCAATTCCCCTTTAGTTTGGTCTATGGCTTGGACAATGCTTTGAGTATTACGCTAATCAAACTAATGTAACATGGGCATAGGCCGAGGCCTATGATGGCCAATGACCAGCCCCACCAATACTCACAATATTGTTGGTAATTACCACCTGAAAAGAGAAATAAAGAAAGCATCTTGTCACGGGCTGAGAGGCACGGACCCGCAAGGCGCCCCAAATCCCCCGTTTCCAGAGATAGAGGGCCAGCCCTCACGGGACGTGACAATTTGCTTAGAAGCACAATATAGGTACAACAATGGCACCAGCAGGAGGATTGTGATTTGGAGAGGTGCTAGTTGCAGACATTGACAGTATCATCTTCTATTTTTCCACATCTTGGGTGGATTCTTTTGACATCTAGTAACATGTACCCAACAAGTTTGTTTGCAAAAAAAATAACTTACAATATATCACATGCATGAATATCAAATGAAAGCCGTATAATTGTAAGACTTACAATAGAATTCTCTCAAATCGGTAATGTAGTTTCTAAACACGAAGGACTCTACACTAACCTTGGGCTAGAAACATAAATTCCTCACATTATGCCAACCCAAACAGAGTCGAAAGATTTTGGTTGCGTGCAAATTATAGCAGGTAGTTTCTTCCTTTCAAGTCTTCGTGAATGATAAAGTATAGTGTTGAGTCACTTCAGCAAGAACTGCACAACACAAACAACTTGAGTTTGATAGTTAGCTACATTCTGTGAACTCAAAATTTCAGCTCAATAATCCTATAAGCACAAGGGAAATGGACTTGACACGAGGTAATGAGATACCTATATCATCTTTTATATATGACGGTTCAAACTGATGAGCGTGATCTTCTCAAGCTTTTAGTTTTGGACAGATACTGGAGCTAGGATTTGCAAGGGAGCCTGCAGCTAACACTGTGATTAGATAACAAAGCCATAAAACATTGATTTCAAGAAAGTTTGAAAGAATCAAGAAACTTACAAATCTCTGCAAAGCAAGGTTGTTTTGACACCAAATCCTCTTCAAATGATGGTGGAGCTTGGCCATAGACCATTTCACAACTCATATCTTCAAAATCTAAGATGAATTAGAAAAACAAACCGAAAACATTACTTCAAAAGCACATCAATTTAATGAACCATTTATGGAACACACAACATTAGCCAAGAAAGTTAGGAGACATACTTGGGATCATGGTTAACGGAAGCCCAAATTCGTTGGTGAAGAAATCTTGAGTAGGAATTTTACACATATTTACGCACATTCCTACACACCCACTGTTCTCCAAGTACCTTCAATAAGGGAAAAATATTGCAAAAATTACATCTTCATCATGTTTTAAGACGCATAAGTATTCACAATTCTTAGTTGACGAGACACAAAATCTACCTGCACTTCTTTATATGGACTCCACTTTTCTGTTTCACACCATTCACCTCTACTTCCACAACCTAGTGGATACAGTTGCAGTCATTCAGAACATAAAAAAAGAACAAATTAACACAAACAGATCACAAATATCCTATTAATAGCACATAGATTGTGACAGGCAAAAATGGGTCAATACATTATCCAAACAATACTAGTTCCAATCAACATATATACAGTAGTTTCCAAAGGCACAAAGTGGTGTGGTGCATATGAGAAGCATTTGCTTGAGTCCTTACCTCAGAAGGCCCGACTAACCAGTGAAAGAAAGGCACTGTCAATGCAGCATTGAATTCTGCAGCCCACTTTGTTGGTGGAAACAATTTCCTAAACTGTAAAAATAGTTAGTATATACACAATTTAATTACCAAACTAATTGAAGTTTATGTGTGCGCACCTGTTCAGGAGCACCTGGAGGAAGCATAGACAAGAGCACTTCTCGAACCACTTGCTGCTGCTGCAAGCGAGACCTCCCCTGCATCACTCTCTTGGACACATCCACGAAGCTCTCGTAATCATAATCCAACCACCCCTTCTTCTTAGGTGCTTTCTCTGGAGCTGCGAATCTCTCCATCTTGCGAGCGAACAGAGTCATTAATATCTTCTCCAAGAAGCCGTCATTGTACTTGGTCTTCTGGCCGAACGGAGCCGGCTCGCCGGAGGGTTCGGAAATCCCGCAGCGAATGAGCTTGTTGGTGCTCCTTCGTCTGGGCACTGCTGTGAAATGAGGTCTGAAATGGAGTGGTTGGAGGCCTACAACCACCATGAATCTGACGCCCGGGAAGCAATGGAGCTAATGATTTTTGCTAATTATGATCTTGTTGACGATGAAACGCTCAGAAATTTCTGTACCACTTGAATTTATGTAGTTTCTGGAACAACAGCGAAGATGGGCGCTGGTTTTGGTCCATTTGGAATATTTCTGGCCTTACAAAAAATCATTCCCGGGAAGAGATCACAGAGTTGATTTTATTGAAATGACTGATATAGCCTTATATGATTCAAACCATCTGCCCTGTTTTGGTTATATCAAGGGGCATATCGGTCGCTTGAAATTTGATTGTGTCAAAGGAGTGTGGATGGCCCCACATAATATTTGTGAGGTTTGGTGACGGACGTGATTTAAGGCAAATTTATATGCCACGACGACTGAACACAGGCTTTTAATATTAAGTTCAAAATATCTCTACGGGTTTGCCAAATTGGCATGAACTTCAAATGGGCCAATAAGGCCCATTAATGGCCCATGAGCAATAACCTTCGTGTTATTAGCCCAAATAATTCAACGTAAGTGAGAGACCCACATAAGCCCAACTTGTTCAGGTTGAGCTAAGCAACTGCTTCTGAACTCATATACAAGAACAAGAGAAGACCAAGTCTTGGATGTAAAGTTAAGTGACGTGTCAAGTGTGTGAGGCTTTTTGAGCTGCTCCTGCTGGTTGTTGTTGTGGGTGGGGTCACCAAAAAACCATCCTCATTCATGACTTATAAACTGCTAACCACCACATGATTTTGAGAATATTTTATAGAAGATGATGATGAACAACATTTCATGGATGCATCACTCATCAATTGATTCCTGACTCCATTACAACAGCTCAGCTATAGGCAGTGCCACTACTGCATTTACTCCACACGCTTTTTATACCCTAAAATTATTACCGAACATTACATACAGGTCATGCAGGTCCTGAACTCATCACCAAATGGCTTAATAATACACACTCACAGCTCATATAATCAAATTCAATGGAGGTCTATGCTTCTTCAATTCAATTGATAAGAGTCTTGAGCTCAGGGCTGAACCAATTTATCCCCAATCCCAATTCCCACCCATTGGGAACACAAAATTCATACAAATGAATTGGTCAAAAACCCAACCTATTTTGCCAATTCCTTGCATCTACATCTGTCATGCAACCTTAATTTGGTCCACATCCCACCGACCCTGCAACCCACAATCCCTCCCATTGCTTAGAGGTTGACTTTGGGTGGAAGTAAATGCTAAATAGCTGCCATGCACAAACAGTTGCACCAGGGGTTTGACTTTTGTTTCTCGATCTCCAAATTCCCATAAATAAATGAAATGGCGGTTCTTTGTTTAATTAATCTCTGATTCATTTAAGCCTCAAAATATATAATAATACATACTACAACATCATAAACTTAACTACTAACCAACACAGATGGTTCAGTACACATATGAGTTGTTATAATTGTAGAGCTGTCTGATGTTAATTGGGAAGCTCATGGTCTCATCTCCATCCACCAATTGCTCTGCAATGATCACATTAGCAGCTTCCGTGGGATGATATGCATCCCAAAACACATACTTGGATCGATCATTGCACAATGATGATGTTGTTGTGTTCGATCCGCTTCTCCTGAAGCAAACGAATGGCGGGAAGTATCCGCCGCAGCACGGTTCGTTGGCATGCTCAAATCCTAACACATTGTGTTCATTAGTACAAAACAAGATAAAGTATACAGCATGAATTGATCCTCTAGTTTTCGAAGCTCACCATAATGATGATAGTTTAGTATGATCCTTAAGAAGACGTCGTAGGAGTTTGCATATACAAACATTGTTTCTGGTCCCATTGCTCGATTTAAATGCTCTAGTGCCTCTTTCAGCTTCTTGTTGTAGCCTCGAATCAATTGGTTCACCTCATCCGAGCATTTTCCATTGGGCAACAAGTTAAGAGCGCGAACAAATGGGATGCATCCGAGTGGTCCAATCCCCACAACAACGAATTTTCTTGCCCCTAATTCATGCAGTCGCTTCACTCACGCAATAAAACAAAAAGTCACATAAGTAATTACACATGAGTACTAGTTGCTACCAAAGATTGCTCACATTGTGCAATTTCATGGTACCTTAAGCTGTAAAGTCAAGTTGGAGACCATGAAATCTTGGAAAATTGGTGAAGGAACCTTGTCATGATCTAAGAATGGTATGGACGGTTGGACATAGTTGAGGACATCATTGGACCCAATTGTGAGAGAAAAGATTGTTTTCTTTAGAAAATATTTTGTTTTGCCCTCACCCATCGCCTTCACCATGTAACGTTTACTTTGCTCAAAATTGCTTACTTGCTCCTTCAGTGGAACCCTACCAATCTGTTACTTGCACATCACACCAATCAAAACCATATTTTTTTTTTTGCAAAAACAACGTTCATTTGAATCCAAATATACTTACAAATATGAACCCAGTTTCATCCAAGATCCCCGAAGCACCAGAAGCATAATTGATTCCCCGAAGAATCGCATCAGATTGTGCATTTGGAGCCAAGTATGGGGGAGGAAATGACTTGGCTCCGAGTGCTTGACCTGATTGTGTAAAAATTGTCAACATTTTTCATTAAATCATATTAAATTTGGGGTACCAAATTCTATCATCAGCCACGAACGAACAAGCACATGAAAAATCCACTGTTTTGACTATTCACTCTAAAGACACCAAGATAGGGTCGGTCCAGTACGTTCATAGATGACTTGTAAGTTTGAAAAAGAAGCAAGATTCAGGTCCTTAATGACAATTATGATACCCAGCAACCAACACTCTCGTTTTCTTGACTAAGATCAGTTTGGCAGTCAGTAAAAGATGATTTAAAGTGGCAATTCATGACATTAATTGTTCCTGAAATCAGAATTTCCATTGCAGGAAATAAAATTTGAATATCCAATAGAAAGTGAGTGAGTCACTCTGCTTTCAGAATTCAGACAATTTGTGGATGTTATTAGCTCAAGAAATTAGATTTTTTGTATTGTCAAGCCGACAGTATTGTTCTACAATTTAACCTCAAAAAATTAGCAACTGGGTAAAAATAAAATACAAGATTTTGGCAAAATTGGAATAGCAAATGTAGGTAATGAGACATGCCTGAAATTGTGTTACAGAGTGGACTATATGATAATTTAAATATAAAAAAAATATAGATATATATGATGAGACTATTAGTGTTACATTACCTACAATGTCTGCAATGGTTCGACCGTTGGTGAACCTTCCGGTGGGTTGGCCGCTGGAGGGCTTGAAATCGATGCCATAAGGAGGCAAATCGGCTTTTGAGAGGGTGAACAGGTAGTCATTGTTACCGGCGTCAACCAAAGAGTCTCCGAACACGAATGAGGTGAAGCACAAACTTGGTAGCATGTTCAAGGACACAAGAATCAAGTTTGCTGTGACAAACATAGTGAAAATTTTCAAATTCGCTTCCATTGTAGTAAAAAGATGAATCCACTTGAACATGGTGCAGCTACAGGCTTACACAGATTAAATAAGAAGTGGCTAGTTTGGTCTGTACCCATTGATGACACAATGTTGCAGAGAAGCATGGACTGCAATTGCAGATTGGCAGGTGAAGATGATTGAACTGGTCTGCCTTGAATCGGTCCATGCCATGACTAACTAATTAAAATCGTACATAACCTAACACCCAGTAGTTTTTCGTACTTTTCATTTTTTTTTTTAAAAGTAATCACCAAAATGGATTAATTGTGCGTTGGGATCATAGAGCCTAACGATGAAACTGTGAAGCCAAACCGGTGTTTAGACTTAAGAGAATCCGAATGGTTGTGCGATGTCGCAAAGAGTGGAGTAAGTTTAGAATGAGAAACAAACGAAATTCGCTTGACCCCGAACGGGCTAGCAATATAATCGAGAATTCTTATATCGCACGTACAATCACGTATTACATGATCAAACTCAAATTTGACAAGTCTTTTAATTAACTAGTTTTTCAGGTACAATTAAGTTTTTTTATTTGTTTCTATTTTCTTGTAACATATGTCAGGAGTAAAATTTTACTCACTCGTCTCAAAATAAATGTCATTTCTATTTTGAGAAAAATTAAGAAGAAGTTAATTAATGTGGTATATTTACTATTGTATTCTCATGATCATGTGTTAAGAGATCCTAACTAACTTTTCATAAGAATATTATTGGCAATTCATGTATAATTAACTTACTAGAAAATTAAACAAGACAGTCATTTTAGAAAAAAAAATGCAAGAAAAACAAGACACTCATTTTGGAATGGATGGAGTAATTGGCAGTGAGAAATAGTTATCAGTTTCTAAATTTGAAGATTTCTTGTAACCGATAATATAAATATTTTTGTGTTTGGTTGATTAAATGTTTTTAGAGACAACCGTATTGTAAAAGCTTTCACCGGTCACAGTAGAATAAGAAGTGTACAGTAAATTGACTCATTCAACTTTACTACACAACAAGTGATATCAGAACTATAACTTCGGCATCTAATTACTGGCATTGTGCTCACTCTGTTTCTTACTGTATGCTTAGATACATGTTAGACATGCACAATGATATAAAACTAAGATTTACATTTATTGGAATAATAAAGAAATAATGAATGAAAGCATGGGGTGTCCAATACTTTAAAAGTTAGGGTAAATTAAAAGGTATTATTTGTTTGGTACGGATATTAAATATATAATTGCAATAATATATAGAACTAATTACTCTTATGTTTCTTCTACTATCAAGAGTGGACCGAAATGGCCCCTAAACTTTAAAATGGACCGTAGTAGTTCTCATACTATCAAAAACAGGACCAAAATGGTCTCTGCTGTTAAGTTCCGTCCAAATATCCGTTAAAATTGCTGAAGTGTATTTTTTTGAATAAAAAAATTCAAAAACAAAAATTAATTGTCACGTGTCATATTTTGATTGGGTTATATTATACAGTCAACAAAAATAAATAAATAAATAATTATTTTTATTTTTATTATAA